>CM034354.1:69149669-69187636 GCA_019925275.1 Mytilus edulis | reverse complement strand
TTAAGCATCACAGATTATTTTAAATTGTTATGTGTTTAAACAAAAGATATATATATCATGTTTATATCTAATAGTCTGCACATACATCATTCTTTAAATTTTCTTTTCACCAGTTCTGAAATATAAAAAAAATGTCCGATTACAATTAAACTAAATATTATCATATATTCAGTGCATAAAGTGTATTATGTTATTCTTTACTTTGATTAATATTTGTTTTTTCTTTTACTTTAACAGAATAGGCCTATATTTACATGTAGGTCTTTCCCATTTTTAAAATCTTAAATTTGATCCATAGCTGAGTACTAGTTTTAAAAGATAATACTTTTTGCTTTTTGTATATAGATGTCTATATATTTAATTATCGCAGTCATTACACAAATCTCCAATTTTGCCAAAACTAGTATTAAATAATATTTATAAGTGATTGTCAGAAAAATATAAAGCTTGTGTCGTACACAATACCATGATAATTATTCATATGAAAAACAAATGCATGGTCTTATAGTTATTTTCTTGATCTATAACATGGTTAAGAAGATCCTTCATATATGTATCAATTTATTTGAGGGAAATGGCAGTTTCATAATATTCAAAATGTTGGAAATACTTATTCATAATTAGTACTTACCAAAAGATCTTCCTAAATCCAATAGTCAAATCATCAGAAGAATACATCTAAAATTGAGAATGGAAATGGGGAATGTGTCAAAGAGACAACAACCCGACCATAGAGCAGACAACAGCAGAAGGTCACCAACAGGTCTTCAATGCAGCGAGAAATTCCCGCACCCGGAGACGTCCTTCAGCTGGCCCCTAAACAAATAAATATACTAGTTCAGTGATAATGAACGCCATACTAAACTCTAAATTGTACACAAGAAACTAAAATTAAAAATAATACAAGACTAATAAAGGCCAGAGGCTCCTGACTTGGGACAGGCGCAATAATGCGGCGGGTTTACACATGTTTATGAGATCTCAACCCTCCCCCTTTTCCTCTAGCAAATGCAGAAAAGTAAATGCATAACAATACGCACATTAAAATTCAGTTCAAGAGAAGTCCGAGTCTGATGTCAGAAGATGTAACCAAAGAAAATCAAAATGACAACAATACATACATAACATCTTACTGCTAGCAGTTAACTGACATGCCAGCTACAAACTTCAATTAAACTGCTTGAAATATTATGTCTTCATCATCTGAATATCAGACACAATCCTTCCCGTGATGGGTTTAGTATCATATCATCATAACACATTTGAGAAGAACATAACCCGTGTCATGCATACAACTGGTTTTTAAATAAATGTGTTTAGTTCCGATGCAAAGACCCTATAAGTGAATCAATATTAACGCCAAAATATGCGATCTTTAATGACCTGACAACAGTATCGTAACTATATCCCTTCTTAATGAGTCTATTAAAAGGTTTTGTTAGCTTCTGTGGTGAATACTGAAATTTTTGTGCTTTATAAAGAATATTTCCATAAAATATTGGATGTGAAATACCTGAACGTATAAGAAGTCTGCAAGTTGAGCTATATTTACGAATGATGTTCTTATACCGATGATAAAATTTAGTAAATATTTGACTAGTTAGTAATATAGAAAACCCTGGTGTAATAATTTTTCAGAATACATTAATTTCTCTCGTAAAAATCTAAACATTGTTACATACACGAGCGAATCGTACAAGTTGAGATATATAGACACCGTAAGATGGTGACAATGGAACGTCACCATCTAAAAATGGATATATATATAATTAACGATAGGACACATTTTTATGTTAATAGAGTATTTTGGATCGATTTAGTACACAACTCTACATGGTAACATCCATGGTAAAATCCATATTTTGTTGATGATAAATTAGACATTTTTGCTTGTAATGTCTGCAAGTTCAAATTTTGAATCTGACCAGTGTTGGGGTTGTTGAGGGAAATGTTTCCCTAATCATACTATTAATTACCTAAATCTTCAATATTTTGATATAATAATAATAAATAAAAATTATTCACAAATTTTTGTCTAATATCTTTATATTTTGAGTTGTAGAAATTTAAGAGAAATGTCCGAAGTCATGTGGTCTCCTTCATTGGGCCCCAACTCTTGTATGCATATAATTTCCTGTCCATTTCACAGAGATAAATAGAAACAGATGGACATAACATTTCTATCTAGATAAGAAAGAGACTGCATCACAGGAAATAATATTTGTGTATTATACTAATTAAATAGAGATACATGTGCTTGTAAATAAACAAATTGTTACCTGCAATTCTTGAAAATTCAAAAAAAAATATTGTCTTAAATACTGTTAGTGAAATAAGTATATATATTCTAGTCACTTAATATATGTTTCAGTGCATATAAATAGCAACACATTTATTGAATTACACAATCAAAATTATAAATTCCCTAACAATGCTATCAATTTATAGACACTATTTTGTATGTAAATATTAAAAAGTAAAATGATTATATTCGTTTATATTTTTTTTTATTTAATTCATGATTGAATAATGCCTTGTCTAAGACTCTTTACAATACATGTGGGATTTTAGGGTGGTGATAACACTGCCTGTATTGACCAAATAATCATCACTCTCTCATATCACTATCAAATTTAAAAAAAATACTTCAGTAATGATAATTTGTTTTCATTTGAAAAAAAAATCCAGGAAGAACAATTTCTGCCTCATACATGTCAAGTTTGAAAAGAAAAAGTACAATTCCCGCCTGATAAATTTGAACAAAATCTTCTATGTCCAATTTCCTCCTAAGAAACTTGAACAAATTTACTAAATCCAGCATTCCATCTATAATATTTCTTTTACTACAGAAACGTAGTAAACATTTCGCCTTAGGTCTATGAAACTTAAGACGGATGTTTGTCACTATTCCATGTCCGCCTTAATTCCGTCTATAAGTCTTAATTTTTAGGTGGATTCCACCTGGGATCCTTCTATTTTTAAGCGGAATCCACCTACTATTCTCATACGGGTGACTATGATTGTATGATTGAGATGAGGGTCATCAAGGCGTTTTAATTTTTTGCGAGTCTGAACAGTCAAAGGGAGATAAATACTATATGTAAAGTATCAGGTAGTAAGTAGAAAATGAATGAAAGAAAATTGCATTTCCGGTAATAAAAAAGATAAAGAATGAGTGTCAATGTGTAATAAAAATTCAAAAAGTCCAATAACACGCTCTATTAAACTTATTGTAATTTTAATTACGATGTTTTAAAGAGTATAACTGAATTGTTTCCTTGTTGACAGTACTTATAATGTGGAAATTGTATTATTAGAAATCATCATATGAATGTCAATAAGTTCAAATCAAATAAGGAAGAATTAAATATGAAAAAAACAAATTCAGTAAAAGGATTGTTAAGATTCAATCGCCATTATCTATAAACTTAGTTCGTCATACAATCTGAACAATAAGAAGTCCAATTTAAATTGAGTTTATCGATCAGTTTGGAACTTCGTAATCCACTACTTGTATTGAACAAGGTATGAACTCTTTTAATTAGTTTCTGATTCTGTGCAAGTTTTCTTTTTCACTAAATTTAAAAAAATGGTATCTCATTACAATAGCTACAGTGTGAGTCGTCTAATGATTTATTTTCAGAGACTATTTAAAAAAAAGTATTTAAACAGGCAGCGAAATAATAAATTGTTAAATTATGCAAAAAGGATAATTGTAACATAGGTAAAACACAATTTCGGGAGTGTTATGAAGTAGAAACAACCCTCATTTAAAATGCAAGACCGATACTAGTGATCACAAGTACTGTGTTTCTTACAGAAATAGTTCAAAGTTAAATCAAATGGAAGAACAATCAAAGAAATGTTACCAAAAACGTCTAAACATTATCTACCAAATCAAACGTCATATTCCTAATCGGTACAGAGCAACACAAACATTCATGGTAGGTTAATATGACAACAAGTTGGATTAAGAAACCAAAACTGTATAAACATATGACACATATAACACACACAAACAACTGACTAAAATATTAAAACAAACAAACAAACAAATCCAACAAGGACGACAACAAAAACGTTTGTGTAGTTGAAAGTTTTTGCAGAAAGACGCCGAATAAAATGTTTTTATAGTTGGTAGTACAAACTTTGTACGGTGTAAACTTTCTCAATAAAAGAAAAAAATAGGTAAAATAGAAATACGGAGGTAATTAACATTAAAATAACACTGTTAACACGTATTAAGTCCCAATCGCACATCAAGAAACACCTGCACCACCTATTATCGTCAAAAGTCGTATGACGAATGAAATGAAATAACAAACATTAAAAAAATACGCTTTGACGTTTTACATTTGTTAGTGAGATGTTTGCTTTGGTTTTTGTTGTGCTGTGATTATCAGTTCGCTGACGCCTTCACCATCTCATATATAAGTTTCTTTAAAGGCTCATTAGCTACGAGATCTTTTTTCTTTGAAGACATTTTCTTACCGCTACGGTCTTGTTTCTTTTCGTCCGCCATGTTGAAAGTTTCTATCTTAACAACAGCGCTTTCTTTGTTTGCAACAATATCAGAGCCACGTTTTTAAATCAAATCTTGAAACAACAGAAGTTGTTCAGGAACGTCTGAACTCTTTCACGCAAAATAAAAACTGATTTGGTAGGTTGACGAATTCGTCTTGGTACCTGTACGAAAAAATCCAGGCGTATTTTACATGGATTCTAGACTGAATTTTTAGAGGGATTCCGTTCAAAGTCCACCTTTACACGAAGAATCTTTCTTACATGGATTCCAGGCGGGTTCAGGGCGGAATAGGGCCGAAATATGCAAATTTATCCGCCTGTCTTAGGGGAAAATAATTCCGTCTGATTAAAAGGAAAAATGTTTCTAAAATAAATATCCGCCTAAAGAGACGGTAAATATACCCGCTTAAAGAGACGGAAAATATATCCGTCTATGGAATTTGGAAAAAATGCGCCTTAAGAATTGGAAAAAATCAACCTTAAAATATGAAAAAAAATCAGGCTTAAGAATATGAAAAAAAGTCTGCCTTCATTAAAGGAAATTTTTCCTTCCAGAGATTCAGGTTTTTACCATTTCTAAGCTTCTTGCAAAGAAAAACTAAGACGTCATACAAACTAAATACTAAAATTGTTAGCAAACTTGATCGACGGTATTAAGCAACTTCAATTCACGTACAATATGTATATAATTTTGACATTTTTAGTTCTTCACAATTTCTTCATCATGTTCATTTTCAGTCATTAGTCATATTATAATGTCTTTTCAGTGTTCTTCGAATATAAAGTACTATCACAATTTCCTTATTTAAATTTCTTTCGTGCAAAACTGATTTGCTCTGAAACAGCATCAATAATCTGACCATCTTGCATAGATCTGTTGTGTTTTGTAAACGAAGCAGTAACATAATCTAAAAAAAAAATTAGGACATAAATTCAAATTGTAACCATGCATTATTGGTTAAATTAAAATGAATTTACCAAATTCGTGTATGTTAAACAGGTAAATTGTGAGCTGCATAAGTAGGTGGGTGTCTTTTTTCTGAGCATTCCGTCATTGGTTTATTTGGTTATGTGTAATCCACTATTATTTTGATTTTTTTTCTCACTATTTTGACATATTGACTTGAACTTACTACAGAAACATCTAAAACTTGAAATTATAAGATTATAAACTATACAAATTAAGAGTTGTTAATTATAAGCATGTTTTAAAGTCCCAGTACTTAAATTTTTAGAAAACAAATCTTTGTTAAATCAAGGGCATATAATTATAATGAATTTACTAGGACCTGTTTTGGGGATTTTCTGAATAAAATAAGACCTGTGGGCTGTGACCCCCTTATTTCAATTTGCTAATTTGGATTTTATGTGTATTTTAAGCATCACAGATTATTTAAAATTTGTATGTGTTTAAACAAAAGATATATATAGAATCATGTTTAAATCTAAAAAAATGAAAGATGGTTTTACAGCTTTTGATTTTTTTTTTAAATGTTTTGAAAGTCTATCATGTGCAAATTCTACCTAAAGAGCAGTAATAAGGATGTCTTGTGTATAAAACTACTTACTCAAAGCTTAAGTCTGATTGTGTGTCCTTTTTTCAGTCCTATCAGAAAACATTTTGAAAAGATATATTAAAACTAATAGTCTGTACATACATCATTCTTTAAATTTTCTTTTCACCAGTTCTGAAATATAAAAAAAAATAATGTCCGATTACAATAAAACTAAATATTATCATATATTCAGTGCATGAAGTGTATTATGTTATTCTTTACTTTGATTAATATTTGTTTTTCCTTTTACCTTAACAGAATAGGCCTATATTTACATGTAGGTCTTTCCCATTTTTAAAATCTTAAATTTGATCCATAGCTGAGTACTAGTTTTAAAAGATAATACTTTTTGCTTTTTGTATATAGATGTCTATATATTTAATTATCGCAGTCATTACACAAATCTCCAATTTTGCCAAAACTAGTATTAAATAATATTTATAAGTGATTGTCAGAAAAATATAAGGCTTGTATCGTACACAATACCATGATAATTATTCATATGAAAAAAAAAATGCATGGTCTTATAGTTATTTTCTTGATCCATAACATGGTTAAGAAGATCCTTTATATATGTCTCAATTTATTTGAAGGAAATGGCAGTTTCATAATATTCAAAATGTTGGAAATACTTATTCATAATTAGTACTTACCAAAAGATTTAATCCAACATATATGAAAACATCAATCTTCCTAAATCCAATAGTCAAATCATCAGAAGAATACATCTAAAATTGAGAATGGAAATGGGGAATGTGTCAAAGAGACAACAACCCGACCATAGAGCAGACAACAGCAGAAGGTCACCAACAGGTCTTCAATGCAGCGAGAAATTCCCGCACCCGGAGGCGTCCTTCAGCTGGCCCCTAAACAAATAAATATACTAGTGCAGTGATAATGAACGCCATACTAAACTCTAAATTGTACACAAGAAACTAAAATTAAAAATAATACAAGACTAACAAAGGCTAGAGGCTCCTGACTTGGGACAGGCGCAAAAATGCGGCGGGTTTAAACATGTTTATGAGATCTCAACCCTCCCCCTTTACCTCTAGCAAATGCGGAAAAGTAAATGCATAACAATACGCACATTAAAATTCAGTTCAAGAGAAGTCCGAGTCTGATGTCAGAAGATGTAACCAAAGAAAATAATCAAAATGACAATAATACATACATAACATCAGACTACTAGCAGTTAACTGACATGCCAGCTACAAACTTCAATTAGACTGCTTGAAATATTATGTCTTCATCATCTGAATATCAGACACAATCCTTCCCGTGATGGGTTTAGTATCATATCATCATAACACATTTGAGAAGAACATAACCCGTGTCATGCATACAACTGGTTTTTAAATAAATGTGTTTAGTTCCGATGCAAAGACCCTATAAGTAAATCAATATTAACGCCAAAATATGCGATCTTTAATGACCTGACAACAGTATCGTAACTATATTCCTTCTTAATGAGTCTATTAAAAGGTTTTGTTAGCTTCTGTGGTGAATACTGAAATTTTTGTGCTTTATAAAGAATATTTCCATAAAATATTGGATGTGAAACGTATAAGAAGTCTGCAAGCTGAGCTATATTTACGAATGATGTTCTTATACCGATGATAAAATTTAGTAAATATTTGACTAGTTTGTGATATAGAAAACCCTGGTGTAATAATTTTTCAGAATATATTTATTTAATTTCTCTCGTAAAAATCTAAACATTGTTACATACACGAGCAAATCGTACAAGTTGAGATATATAGACACCGTAAGATGATGACAATGGAACGTCACCATGGAACGTCACCATCTAAAAATGGATATATATATAATTAACGATAGGACACATTTTTATGTTAATAGAGTACTTTGGATCGATTTAGTACACAACTCTACATGGTAACATCCATGGTAAAATTCATATTTGTTGATGATAAACTAGACATTTTTGCTTGTAATGTCTGCAAGTTCAAATTTTGAATCTGACCAGTGTTTTGGGTTGTTGAGGGTGTTGTTTGATTCCTTGAAATGTTTCCCTAATCATACTATTAATTACCTAAATTTCAATATTTGATATAATAATAATAAATAAAAATTATTCACAAATTTTTATCTAATATCTTTATATTTTGAGTTGTAGAAATTTAAGAGAAATGTACAAAGCCATGTGGTCTCCTTCATTGGGCCCCAACTCTTGTGTACATATCATTTCCTGTCAGTTTCACAGAGATAAATGGAAACAGATAGACATAACATTTCTACAAGATAAGAAAGAGACTGCATCACAGGAAATAATATTTGTGTATTATATTAATTAAATAGATATACATGTACTTGTAAATAAACAAATTATAACCTGCAATTCTTGAAAATTCAAAAAAAAATATTGTCTTAAATACTGTTAGTGAAATAAGTATATATATTCTAGTAACTTAATATATGTTTCAGAGCATATAAATAGAAACACATTTATTAAATTGCATAATCAAAATTATAAATTACCTAACAATGCTATCAATTTATAGACACTATTTTGTATGTAAATATTATGAAGTAAAATGATTATATTCGGTTATATTTTTTATTTAATTTATTATTGAATAATGCCATGTCTAAGACTCTTTACAATACCTGTGGGATTTTAGGGTGCTGATAACACTGCCTGTATTGACCAAATAATCATCACTCTCTCATATCACTATCAAATTTCAAAAAAAATACTTCAGTAACTTATTTTTTTTCATTTGAAAAAAAAAAATCCAGGAAGAATAATTTCTGCCTCATACATGTCAAGTTTGAAAAAAAAGTACAATTCCCGCCTGATAAATTTGAACAAAATCTTCTATGTCCAATTTCCTCCTAAGAAACTTGAACGATAAATTAACTGTTTACAAAATTGTGAATTTTTTGAAATACTAAGGCTTTTCTACCTCAGGCATAGATTACCTTAGCTGTATTTGGCAACACTTTTAGGAATTTTGGATCTCAATGCTCTTCAACTTCGTACTTTATTTGGCTTTTTTACCTTTTTTGGATTCGAGCGTCACTGATGAGTCTTTTGTAGACGAAACGCGCGTCTGGCGTATATATAAAATTAAGTCCGGGTATCTATGATGAGTTTATTTACTTTAATTTAAAGTCCAGCATTCCATCTATAATATTTCTTTTACTACAGAAATCCTGAAAACTAAACAGGAAAGTAGTAAACATTTCGCCTAAGGTCTATGAAACTTAAGACGGATTTTTGTCAATATTCCATGTCCGCCTTAATTCCGTCTATAAGTCTTAATTTTTAAGTGGATTCCACCTGGGATCCTGATATTTTTAAGCGGAATTCACCTACTATTCTTATACGGGTGACTATGATTATATGATTGGGATGAGAGTCATCAAGGCGTTTTATTTTTTTACGAGTCTGAACAGTCAAAGAGAGATAAATCCTATATGTAAAGTATCAGGTGGTAAGTAGAAAATGAATGAAAGAAAATTGCATATTTGGTAATAAAAAAGTTAAAGAATGAGTGTCAATGTGTAATACAAATTCAAAAAGCTCAATAACACGCTCTATTAAACTTATTGTAATTTTAATAACGATGTTTTAAAGAGTATAACTGAATTGTTTCCTTGTTGACAGTACTTATAATGTGGAAATTGTATTATTAGAAATCAACATATGAATGTCAATAAGTTCAAATCAAATAAGGAAGAATTACATTTGAAAAAACAAATTCAGTAAAAGGATTGTAAAGATTCAATCGACATTATCTATAAACTTAGTTCGTCATACAATCTGAACAAGTGCTTCTCTAAATATTCAATAAGAAGTCCAATTTAAATTGAGTTTATCGATCAGTTTGGAACTTTGTAATCCACCACTTGCATTGAACAAGGTATGAACTCTTTTAATTAGTTTCTGATTCTGTGCATGTTTTCTTTTCACTAAATTTTAAAAATTGGTATCCCATTTCAATAGCTGAGGTGTGAGTCGTCCAATGATTTATTTTCAGAGACTAATTAAAAAAAAGTATTTAAACAGGCAGCGAAATAATGAATTGTTAAATTATGCAAAAAGGATAATTGTAACATAGGTCAAACACAATTTCGTGCGTGTTATGAAGTAGACACAACCCTCATTTAAAATGCAAGACCGATCATAGTGATCACAAGTACCGTGTTTCTTACAGAAATAGTTCAAAGTTAAATCAAATGGAAGAACAATCAAAGAAATGGTACCAAAAACGTCTATTTAATAAAGATAACAAAATGCATCACTTCAAAGTTAATGTGAAAAAAAGAAAGCTACAAACTACAAAAAGTCGAACATTATTTACCAAAACAAACGTCATATTCCTAATCGGTACAGAGCAACACAAACATACATGGTAGGAAAACGGGTGCCACATGTGGAGCAGGATCTGCTTACCGTTCCGGAGCACCTGAGATCACCCCTAGTTTTTTGTGGGTTTCGTGTTGTTTATTCTTTAGTTTTCTATGTTGTGTCATGTGTACTATTGTTTTTCTGTTTGTCTTTTTTCATTTTTAGCCATGGCGTTGTCAGTTTGTTTTAGATTTATGAGTTTGACTGTCCCTTTGGTATCTTTCGTCCCTCTTTTAATATGACAACAAGTTGGATTAAGAAACCAAAACTGTATAAACATATAACACATATAACACACACAAACAACTGACTAAAATATTAAAACAAACAAACAAACAAATCCAACAAGGACGACAACAAAAACGTTTGTGCAGTTGAATGTTTATGCAGAAAGACACCGAATAAAATGTTTTTGTAGTTGGTAGTACAAACTTTGTACGGTGTAAACTTTCTCAGTAAAAGAAAAAAATAGGTAAAATAGAAATACAAAGGTAATTAACGTTAAAATAACACTGTAAACACGTATTTAGTCCCAATCGCACCTCAAGAAACACTTGCACCACCTATTATCGTATGACGAATGCAATGAAATAACAATAATTAAAAAAATACGCTTTGACGTTTTACATTTGTTAGTAAGATGTTTGCTTTGGTTTTGTTGTGCTGTGATTATCAGTTCGATGACGGATTCACCATCTCATATATAAGCTTCGTGTGAAGGGTCATTAGCTACGAGATACATACAAAATAAAATCTAAATTATGATTTTTTTGTTCAATCATGAATGAAAGTGAAATAGTGAAATAATAATTCGCTAATAACAGCCATTATAGTTCAAATTTGTCAAAATACGATAAGAAACATCGATGATACGTATGCATGTTAACTTAAATCTTATCCCTTAGGTAGAATTGGAATATGCATGATTGACGTGATAGACTTTTAAAAGAAAAGAATGTCACCTAATCAGAGTTAAACAAAGGTAAATCATTTGATTGAGTGATTCAATCCACAAAACAAAAATTCTTATACAGTTAAAACCAAAAAATCACTTATTTGTTAAACCTTAAAATTGAAATAAAACAGACATAGACAGATTCATGTGTACGAGTTCCCTTTACTATCTATATGTATTTATGTTTATGTTTATATCGTGTGATAAGATCGTCGGCTGTTTTCGGGGTAATCTCGATAGTTGATAAGATGGCTTCTAGACTAAAATTCACACAAAATGAAGGTACATAGTATTGTACCCTTGCCCTGTAAATCGTTGGTTTTAGACTTTTTGGAATTTGGATAAATGTTTTACATGGTAATTAATCTAAAATGAGCATTTAAGTCAAATCGGTGAACATACATTTGACAACTAGTGTCCCTTTAACTTTTAATCTGGCGAAATGACATTTAATATATTTGGTTGATCTTTATTTCAGGTAATTCTTGAAATGAGAATATACATCCTTTTTGTGTTGACGGTGTGTTTCCTAAATATAGGCAAAGGGTATGTAATGCAAAAGGAATGCCACAAGAATTGTAAATGCGCTATTAGGCGTTCAAAGAAACGTCAAGCTGTATGTAGGGGACGGGATTTGCATTACATTCCACAATTTCCAGAAATGATACTTTCTGTTATTATGAGTGGAACAAATTTGACGAATATTGATAAAAATGGATTCAAGAATTTGACCTATATTAGACTGAAAGAATTAACATTAGATAACAATCTTATTACGTTTATTCACGAAGATGCGTTTATCAATTTAAAATATCTGGATAGTTTGAGTATAGTTCAAGAAACAAATCTAGCAGTGAATGTAATTAAGGTATCCGTTGGGAAAATGAAAACAAGAAATCTCCGATCTTTATATTTTAAAAATAATAACTGGCTTTTCCTTCCAGTCGATATGTTTACAAGTTTTTCATACAGTGAAATACGAACTATTGGAATATATGGTAACAGTTTGTCCGAACTACAGAGTGCGACATTTTCACACCATTAAAAAAGTTGCAAAAGCTGTATATGAATAAAAATGAGATTGAACATATTGATTTAAAAGGCATTTCGAAGGATTTAGTGGATTTGCGTTTGAATGAAAATCTTCTCCCAAAGGTTCCGGAATTGTGTACAAAGGATAGACGAGGTATCAGTTTAGTAAACAAATTACATACTTTAGATTTAAGCGATAATAACATTGGGGACATAAGAGTACAAGCTTTTCAATGTTTGCCAAATTTGAAAAAGCTTTTACTCAATAGAATACCAATGAAGAGAATTCGGTCAAATATATTCGCATCTCTCCCAGTTTTGTATTCTCTACAACTCTCAAAAATAGGGTTTCCTTTGCAAAAAATAGACGATTATGCGTTCAATAGTTCAACTCTTTCACGTCTGCTTATGGACGTTGCAAATTTCCATTTTGATAGAGAGGAGTTTAATCCACAGACTATTTTTTCCTTGTCACCAAATCTAAGTTTTCTAAACTTAGACCATAATTTTTTCCCTAAAAACGAAACAAAGATGCAACAAATACTTTCACCTTTAGTGAGGCTGAAAAATTTAATAATATCCTCAACAAGTCTTTTTATTCTTCCAAAAAATGTCTTCCCGTACTTAAAATCACTCGAAAATTTGACCCTAAGTTCAAACAGATTGTCTGATTGGAATGACGGAAGTCAAATATTTCGGAATATGACGTCTCTTAGAAACCTCAATCTGAAAGATAATTTCATCAAAATTATAAACAAAAACACTTTTCCTGCAGCCGTACTTAAATCGTTAAAAGTTCTGGATTTGAGCTATAATTCTTTTGTATGCACGTGTGATCAACTATGGTTTACAGAATGGATTAAATCAACTAAAGTAAAGCTTCTCAGTTATCCAACGCTATATAAATGTAGGTCGCCACCATCGCTTGATGGAACGTTACTTCAAAAGTATGTAAACTCGTCTAAGGAGTGTCCCCCATGGAATCCTATTTATACCACGGTGATTGTTTTGTTATTGTCAGCAACGGTATTAGCTGTGATATTTGCGATAATAATGAAGTGTCAAACAAACATTAAAAACTATCTTTACCTATGGAGAATCAATTACAACAGAAGAAAAGGTTATCTTCCCTTGCAGGATGCAGATGATTTCGAATATCATGCATTTGTTGTATATTGTGATGCTGATCGCCATTGGGTTCACCAAAAATTTCTAAAGAAACTAGAACAAGATGAAGGAATGAAACTTTGCATTCATCATAGAGATTTCGAAATCGGGGAATCAATTACTGCAAACATCAATAACTATCTAGAGAAATCATGGAAAGTGGTTGTTATTTTATCAAATGATTTTGCAAAAAGTGAATGGTGTCAATGGGAGGTTGATGTCGTTCAAGAGCGGAGGCGCAGACAGGGAAGGGATGTATTTTTATTGATTATGCTAAAAAATATTGACTCTAAACATATGACGAACCAACTCAGAGCCCTTCTAGACAGTGCATCAAGTCTGAAATATCCAATTGGCGTAGGTGAAGAACTGTTCTGGACGGCAGCAGTAGAAACACTGAGAAAGCCATTGGGGCATCCCCCGACAGCACTGTTATGATAACTGTAAAAATTGTAACAACCGTGTAACACTTTGATTTTTTAATTTGAGAATTTAGGAAAAAATTACTATGAAGGTTATTCGATTAACGATCAAATTCAAATGCATTGTGTATTTGTGTTTCTGGTAATGCAGATTTCTACATGAAATAATAGTCATTGAATGTTAGATAAAAACATGTTTAATTAAAAATATATCTGGTTTTCAACCATGTATCTTGAAAAAAAAATATTGCTGCTAACTTCTATGCCAATTTGTCTTTGGTGGAGCGTTGTCTCATTTGCAATATCCTACAATATCCTTTTTTTAAATATTTATTAAAGCATTCAAAGATTATTCTATTGATTTTCAAATTCGTCTTTAATATGCATACAAAACTTACCGTCGGACATTAAGCATGCCAAAAGCAATCAAATCATGTGTTTGATCAAGTTTCCTGTAAGTATGAAATACATAAAAAATAAAATTGAGAATGAAAATGGTTAATGTGTCAAAGAGACAACAACCCGACCGAACAGCGGAAACAGTACAAGGCCACCTATGGATCAATACAGAGAGAAAATCAATGATAAATCGAATGCATACAATAAACCATATGTGTCTCGGGATAGCTATTGTTTATAACGTCATGAGGTTGCTGTCTCATATATCTGACAAATGTCTGACCGTTGAAAAAGGTGGAAGATATAAATGTGACATTTAAGACTCCAACCGAATGAAAACCGAAGGTAACCTGACGATGCAATCCCCCCTCTTCCAATTAAAAAAAAGAGAAAAAAAAGACGAAAACACGAAAAAGTCAACAATACACTACAAAAAACTACAGACTGACTAACATGAGATATACCAAAAAACCAGTGGCGAACTCAGGATCTCGGGAAGCTAAGCTTTTTCTGATTCACACGTGGTACCAGTCGTGTGGATGGTGTTAGTACAACACATGATTCGTCCTTAAGTTTTAAGTTGTACACATGAATATTCAACAGAAACGAATTTGTCGTATAAGGGAATTACATTCATAAAAAGAATATGACATTTTGATTTCTCAACTGACACAATTCACATAAATATATAGTGTTCAAAACTTATAAACATGAACTTACATTCATAACCTAGGAGTTTTGCATACGAGATAAAAGAGGGACGAAAGATACCAGAGGGACAGTCAAACTCATAATCGAAAATAAACTGACAACGCCATGGCTAAAACTGAAAAGGACAAACAGACAAACAATAGTACACATGACACAACATAGAAAACTAACAACACGAACCCCAACAAAAACTAGGGTGATCTCAGGTGCTCCGGAAGGGTAAGTAGATCCTGCTCCACATGTGGCACCCGTCGTGTTGCTTATGAGATTACAAAACTGGTAAATAGTCTTATTCGGTAGTCACATTTACGACAGGGAAGGGGATTGTAGTTACGACGTAAGGAACATATCCGATATCATTTGTGAAACGGTTATTAAATAACGTGATGGCGTCCGTAAAATTTACAAAGAGATGATTTTAACTTCACCATTTGGATCTCTTGATTTAATAGCTTCCTTGTGAGCAACAACCCTCTATCAAGAAAAATCATGATAGGAAACGCAAGCACGGGAATATCGTATCAATTGGGAGAAATATACACCGTATGCAGGTGCTGCTAAACTGTTGCTACTTAGAAATGGAAAGTTCACAATTGGAAAGCTGAAATCATCTCTTTTGTCAATGTCTAGATGTAAGTCAAGATATGAGGCCGACTTAACTGTATCTGTTGTATCCTTTATCTCTAGTTCAACGGGATATCTGCGTTCGACATAGTCACCAAATTTTGAATTATTTAGTGAAAGAACATCATCTATATAGCGGAACGTAGAGTTAAAGGATATTGCTAACTTCTTATCTTTCTTCCTAAGAAGTTCCTGTATGAAGTCAGCCTCATAATAATAAAGAAACAAGTCGACAAGAAGAGGGGCACAATTCGTTCCCATTGGAATGCCGATAGTGTGTTGAAAATCACGTCCTCCGAACGTAACAAATATGTTGTCAATCAAGAAATCAAGCATCTTGATAATGTCAGTTTCAGAGAATTTTGTGTTTGAAGCAGAGTGATCCTTTACAAAGTAGGATTTATCCCTTCCTAAGACAAGATACTTGTATCTTCGTTTGCCATTCTTTTTTATGAAACAAAGCAATACCGATTCTTTCAATTTGTCTTTTAGCTTGGAATGTGGAATACTTGTATAAAGTGTAGAAAAGTCAAATGTTTTAATACTATTATAAGATGAAAGAGAGTTAGATTGTATGTACTCTAAAAGATCTTTGGAATTTTTAAGTATCCACATCTGATTCACACCACCTCTAGAATAGGCAGTTTCACAATAACTTTGAAGCCCGTCTTTGATTGCTGATGAAATTGATGTTAATAATTTAGAAAGAGGTTTCGTGGAACACTCGGAAGACCCAGAAATATACCGTTGTTTATAAGGACACTTATGGACAGTTCAGTAGTCAGCACTTCGGTGTTGACATAAATATAAATTATGTGGTCATTTTTATAAATTTCCTGTTTACAAAACTTTGAATTTTTCGAAAAACTAATGATTTTCTTGTCCCAGGAATAGATTACCTTAGCCGTATTTGGCACAACTTTTTGGAATTTTCAATCCTCAATGCTCTTCAACTTTGTACTTGTTTGGTTTATAACTATTTTGATATGAGCGTCACTGATGAGTCTTATGTAGACGAAACGCGCGTCTGGCGTACTAAATTATAATCCTGGTACTTTTGATAACTATATATTATGCAGTTTAGGTATCCAATACAGTGATGGAAGATCCAGTTCATCATCTTTGGTTGAAATTCCAAAGGAACATAGAACAGACCTATGATTTCCACTTTGGTAAGTGTCGTGAGGATATATGTTGGGTTTCCAAGTGAAGTGTTAATACCTAATTCGTTTATCAAGCAGTTAATGTAATGATTTTTACAAACACCAAAACGATGTTGTTTGGGGCTTAATCTGCGGGGACAACAAAATATTTGTCATGAAGGTAGGATAAGTGTTTTGCAACATTAGGATCTTTAAAGATTGACGTAGCATGGGCATTGATATACCCATTCAGTTTCTTAATTCTGATTTGTATCAACGACCTCACTGCCTTAATCCATTCGGAAAGAGTGTCTACGTCTTCCCTCTTACGCTTAACCCATTGCCTGGCATAATCCTCGACTGAATCCATCAAAATTTTAAAGTTGTATTTCCAATTGATAGATTTCGGCTCACGATATTTTGGATCTTTCGATAACACATTTCGTAGGGAAGTGTTATTAACAATGATGAGGTCACCGGTAATAACGTGGCCAGCCGGATTATTTGTGAATTGGGAACTAGCACAAGTGCAATCAGGAGGTTTAGACTTGAGGTCTTGAAATAAGGAGGTATTTTCGATTGAACTGATTTATGATGAAGGATATTGCCTAAGTTGACGCCATCGAGACATTTGTTGGCAAAGGAAGGATTAAGGAAAGATCTTTTCTCTTTTTCATCTTTTCTAATGCGACCTGGCTTGAAAAGTCTGTAACTTGCAATATCCGAAATTAAAGCTGTAAGTTTGTATTGGTTTGAATGAGGGTTTGTAACATTAGTTTCCAAACATAAATTGAACAGAGAATGAAGTTTTGAAATGGGTAGTGAATAAAGTTTCGTGCGAATGTGATGAATACCTAACGGCTTTTTCATAAATGGCAGCAAGTCATTAATAGAGACATCATGCAGAGTTGGTGATGTATAATGACGATGACCATGACTGCGTCTACGTCGGAGGAGTAGAGTTGAAAATATTCATCAGATTCACCGAGCTACACGAAGGACTAGATAGAATACCTATACCATCAATGTTGTCATTGCAACCATATGGTGTCGCAGCTTGTCTAATCCAGTGGTCCTCTTTTTGTCTACGGAGAAGCGTTGCAAGATTAGGATGGTTAGAACTATGGTACATTTACACTGATTGAAATGCTGGTAAAGAATGTCGTAAGCATTGAGGTTAATGTCTGATCTATGACCGCACATACGTTTGTTTAGCCTTCCGTTGGTTTCACCGACGTATACCAATCCACAAAGGTTGCACTCTAATCCGTAGACGACATTAATCGATTTACAATTCAGATCATCGTAATTTTTGGTAAAATATGACTTCTTATTTAAATTGCTATTGAATTCAGCATCTGTTATTAAAATTTCACAAGTTTTGCAGCCTTTGGTCTCACATTTCAAAATACGACAATGTTGTTCTTAGTCATCAAAATCAAAAATGTCTTTAAGGAGAACTGAACATGGCTGTATATGTGTAATATTGCTATTTTCACTAGTACGATGATCTGAATGAGTCATGTTTGAGATATTTGTCATGTCTGGTGATGAGGGGACAACTGCCATATCAGACGACACCGTGTCCATGGTGATGTCTGTTTCGGACCTTTTTATACTGGGCGACGTCCAAGCCAGTTTCCTGTTAGATCTTCGTACGTTCATGCAAGGTGTGTGAACCTATGATAAGTATAATCCTATGATTATTTCCGGTGAATATTTGTCTTATTAGTAATTGTACCTTTTTTTGTAAACATATTTGTACTGCAATGTATGTCGATGCAACATAACGTTTATCCGTGCTTGTTGTGCACGCCCTTTTTTTTTTAATAATTATTGCCCATAATAGAGCAGAACATTTATTATTAATGTCTTTGTTTAATTGGTGATTATTTGGTACACAATAGAAACACATTTATTATTGTTTTATTCTTTAAAATCAATATATCTGTTTTTATATTCGTTCATAAATTCTAAATTTCATATTGAATATGTTATTCATCATCAATATTTGAATTCCTGCGTATAAATTATTGAAATTTATTGTATAACTGCTTTGTTTATTTCAAAACTCAATCGAAACTTCAGCATACTTAACAAGTGTTTGATATAATTACACCGATTAAGATTAACATGTTAATCCTGTGCAGCATTTGTTATAAAACTTAAAATTTTGTTTACTTTATATAGAATTTTTCGTTGAATCGAATATAGAAGTATATGTTTTCGCTTCGATATGTAGTTTCCTATTTCAAAATGCGGTGTCGGCGGTTGGACATTATCAGAAGAGGGAAGAATATTTTAAAGTAGAAAAAACTAGAAAAAATTAGGTCAGTGAATCTCACAGTCGTAGGGAGAATGTCTGAAAGTCAATGTGCAGCATTGTTTGTGACATTCAGTGACCGATGTTGTGAGATTACTTATATAAATTCGAGCAAAGAGTGTAAATTTGATTCTTCCGGATGTTGTCATACGGATTTTGACAATTTATCAGGTTCATCAATCCTACATACCAGCCGTAAATTTGCCGGTAAGTCAATTTTTCACCTTCTAATCATTAACGGCCAAGGAAAATGTGCATACTGGGTATACCTTGATATATTTCCTTTGGCATAAGATGGCAAAATGTAAACTATTCAACTGAGAAAGTCGGCAATCAAATCGTTTGATTATTTTTTATAACCTGCTTTTGATATAACTTTGGTTTAAAACACTCCTGACAAGAAAAAGGTGTACAAAAATATCTATAATCCTGTTGCTTGTCAAGAACGTTGGGAGTGCTTGCCTTCTGTCTTGTGTGTATGGTGATGTTTTGTTTTCTTTGTATACTTTCCAACAATTTTGATGAAGGGTGTTGCTGACTTTTTCAGACTATAATAAGATATTGTCTGTAACGAATGAAGGATGTTTTGGTGATTGGGCAAATGAAGAATTTTGTACGAAAGGTCATTATGCTATTGGTTACAGAATAAAAGTATGTATCTGTGATTATTATCAAATCTTTGCATATCAAAACTACTACAATTAGATACCCACAACACGTGGTGACTATCTTACTTTATGCTAAAAATCGTTAAAAAAATTATTGTCAAAATTAAAAAAATATTTGGTTAACTATATAACTGGTAAAATCGTCTTTAAAAAATTGAAATATCAAACATACCAAACTTCATGACAATTTCAAAAGGGAAAGTCCCTTATCAAAGACAAAGTCAAAAGCTCAAACACACCGAACGAATGAAAAACTACTGAAATATTCTTGACTTGGTACAGGTATTTTTTCAAATAAAAAAATGATTAAATACACCTGTTTTTTTTACCTAACTAAACAACTCACTTACATTTATATGAAAGTCACATAAAACTCATGTGTGAGCAAAATAAACAGACATTATGGGTAAACATATAAACTTTTAGAATCTCCTTGTTAAAAAGTGTTGTGATTTATTATAGATTACATGTCGTGTTCAATACCAAAGTCAAAAGTAAATTCTCACATTGGTGCACGAACATACACCTACATAAGCAAAGGATTAAATCTATAAGTTGATGAACAATTTGTGTTTACGTATTTCTCCCATTTGTTCAAACTGATTCAATGACAACCTATAATTTTTACAAAAAAATGAAAGTAAAATACCCACAATATATCAACATTGACATCACAAAAAAGTAGTAACTAGTGCAAAGTCACGTGCACAGATCCAGAAATTTGTATGAATAATAGAGGTAATAAAATATAGAAGAAGTTGACGGAAAACTAAAAGCAAAACCACGACATTACTACAACAATAGTAAAGTGTCGTAACCTCATTTTAAGTTAACGCTACATCAAGTAAAGTCCACCTTCAGCAGGCGCGGATCCAGAGGGGGATTCCGGGGTTGGAACCCCCCCTTTTTTGTGGTCGATCAATGCATTTGAATGGGAGCATATAGCTGGAACCCCCCCTTTACTCTGGGTTGGGAACCCCCCCTTTTTAATATGGCTGGATCCGCCCCTGTTCAGTGGAAAGAAGAAACATTACAAGTTACAAAAACAGCAACTAATCACAAGTTTCCAAAGCTATGAATATTTCTCAGTAAGTCGAATCAGGAGATCTTAAAAATATTAATGAAAAGATATGTGAAAACTCTCCATCATATTCCCAATATACAAAAAGTAATAATTGTAGGTCAGAGAACAGCCTACAGTTACAAGTCTGAATCACGTCTCGTACCGAACAGCAAGCTATACAGGATCCTTAAATGACCAATGTAAAACAGTTCAAATATAATACACGTTTGTAAAGACACTCGCGCGTTTCGTCTACAAAATACTCACCAGTGACGCACGCATCTAAAAATGTAAAAGGCCAAATAAATTACGAAGTAATTGTTCATTTAATATATGTATTTCACTGACAGATCGAAGGACGACACGTGCAGAAAAGACAGAACTGAATGCCATGGAAATGATAAATATGGAAGTAGAGGCGGTGAACGTTGTGGCGATACGGCAAGTTCTTGTCAGCAGGTTTGGGGAAAGTGGACAGTGGAAGCAGTTTGTCCAGTCAAGTAGAGCAGTACGATGCAATTTGGTTAGACCAAAAGAAACAAATATTTACTCGTTTTAAGCAATTACAAATCTGAACAGATTTCATTTTGAATGATATACTAAAAATGGTTGCAAAATAAACCATATTTTTATTTGTTGGAATCCCCTGTGCAAGTTTAATTAAAGTTCATTACACAATGTCTGTATAGACGAACATTCTGAAAAAAAATTTTGAAATTTAAAATATGCATTGAACTCTAATTTGGAAAGTAACAATCTAGATGATGTCATGTCATTTGGTCTCTGGTGGATATTTGTCTAATGGGACTCACATTTTCTTAAATTAAAAAGTGTACATGTTTTATAATACATAATGATGTGGTTCAGTTTCCCCCTATTCTAGCGACTTTGAAATATTTTTAATTGGACTTGACCTTTTTAGTTAATTTTTTTTAAAAATACAGTACTATAATTGGACACACATATCAAACTTTCTACAATATATAAGATACATTTTAAAGATAAATTTATACTGCTTAAACTATATTTGTAACTTCATGTAAAATACACCTTAGACCTTTGCATATTCTACTAAGGTTCATATTATTTTGATATACTTAAATCTTGTGTATTTCACGCTGACCAAATCTAATGTATTTTACGTATTAAACAAATAACAAACTATATTTCCAGCACTGATAAATACATTATTTTAATTTGTCCGAAACTATATAAACTTGGATGACACGGCCAACTTTTACCTTTTAAGTAACGGTTGGTAACAATAGTTTGCATATGCTCCACACCAAATTCATAAATTTATGCTTAATGGAATTTACTCAAAACATCTTTATACTTTTTTTTGTAGATTAATAAAGATTGTACAGGTACCAACTACATTAGATTCAAATGTAGATATTTCAAAGATGAATATTTTGATTTTGGACTGAGCGTTTCTCCTGGGATTGGCACATCTGGCTCTTATGGTGAACGCAGTGACGCTTGTTCAGCGAACAGTGCCATATGTGGTGTTAAAACTACAATAGTTGCCATCCAAGGAGAGTATTTCGACGATACTGCACTTAATGATGTTCAATTCTTCTGTTGTGAATAAACAACGGCATCAATACTCGAACACTTTCGGTGCCTTTGAATTAAGTAAAGATGGGAAATTCAGAATGAAATAAGTTTATTATTTGAATTACAATAAAAGTGCAATATTTATATTTTATAGATTACAATGTTACTTTATGTATTTGTTACTGTATTGCACATTGCATTTCAGTCGCTAAAATGTCGATTGTTTATCGTACTAGTTCACACAGAAAAGGCCAAATTGAAGATTTATCACCTTAATTTTTATTAAAGAGATAAGAAAGACTTATATATATATATAATAATGCATACATGACTGAATATCATGCTTAAATTTCAAATAACAAGAAAAAGAACTAAAAGTTTACGTGAATCAATAAAACAGTTTTTACCATTTTAGCATTGAAAATCACGACGTCAAAGGAAATAAAACGACGTTAAATGTTTTTTTCTATTGTTTTTTTCCATCTAAACTGTCTCGATCATTACAAATTAACGGTAGCACATTACATGCTGAAATTTATAGGGTAGATAGAATACACTATGAAGATGTTCTATGTACTTTATAAACAAGTTTTGCTGCAATTTATATTTTATCATTTTTTACTCTGACGTTGGGCGCTTTAACGGAGAACTAGTGTCTTGTGAGGTACAGTTCTTGCCAGATTTTTATAAAACTTTTGCTATAGATTAATATCAGAAATATCTCGGTCAAGTTCTATCATAGCGGACGATCGACTTTTGTAAGAAGAATTATGCCCCTTGAAAATATAAAATATGTGCAACGCGGGGGACATTGGAACTCTGTGCTTTTATTAATATTTTTTAAAGCATTCACAGAATATTCTAATAATATTTTCAAGTCGCGTTGAGCTACACGTTGATGCTATATAATGTAAAATTGATCTTTGATGAGTCTTCTGACAGTTGATAATTTAGATCGATTTTATAATTTATGTTTTCCTATTTCATGTATTAACAAATGAATAATTAATGCAATATGTATGTTGTGTACGACAGAACGACCAGGATGAAAGTTTTGAATTTTTTTTAAAGTAAATTTAAATGAAATATATTATGCTGCAGGGACCGGAAGATAAACAAACGATTAACTTGTATTTGTTAATCGTTTGCGTATCTTCCGGTCCCTGCAGCATAATGTATTTATTTTAATTTATCTAAAACAATTTCAATCCTCTCATCCCGGTCGTTCTCCCGTACAACCTACATATTGCATTAATTATTCATTTGTTTTCGTCTTTATAAATTAAACCAAAGAAAAACTGACAATCCCATGGCAAAAAAAAAAAAAAAAAACCAAAAAAAAAAAAAAAAAAAGACCAAAAAGTCATCAATACACTGTATAAAACTACAAACTGACCAACATGAGCCCCACCAAAAACCGGGATGAACTCTAGAACTCTGGAAGGTGAGCAATTTCTGCTTCACATGTGGCACCGGTCGTCTTGATGGTGTAAGTAAAAATCAACACCCATGATAAGTCTGTAAGTTGTAAGTTGTATACATGAATGTCAGACAGCAACGGATTTGCCGTATAAGGGAATTACATTCACAAAAGTTTTTTTAAATTTCGCGACCGACGCAATGTATATACATGTATAGCTTCAAAGTTATTATTCGTTTGAATGACGTGCTCTTACATTTATAACTTGAGAGTTTTGCCTACGAGATAAGTGAGTACATGTACCTATGATTTGTTCCGGTGAATATTTGTCTTATTAGTAATGGTACCCTTTTCAAAAACTTTTGTATTGCAGGGTATGGTGCTCGTTCTATGTCGATGCAATATAACGTGTCTGCGTGCTTGTTGTATGTGCCCTTCTATTTTATAATGGTTTTGGTATTTGCTGCTTATAATAGAACTGCATATTCATAATTGTTGTCTTTGGTTAATTGTTGATTATTTAGTACGCAATATGAACACATTTTATATTGTTTTATTCTTTACAATCAACATGTATGTTTTTATATTCGTTCATACATATTTCTTACATTCATTACTCTATCTCTTTCTCCTCATTGTTTGAATCGTTAATAATATGTACATTGTAAATTCAACCAAATAAAAAATCAGTTCGACATCCAATATCGTAACAGTTGTTTTCCAAAACCTCCTTAATAAAATATCCTGCAGTTTTGTAATTTAGGAAGTTGATTAATATTAAGAATTTTTAGAACCAGAAAACAAAAACATAACAAAAGCATAAAAGCAACAACATCATGGTGTCTAGCTTGTCTACTGTTTGTAGCTAGTACAAATACATTTTACTATTTCAGATATCGTGTGAACTTAAAATGTGTCCAACAAATAAACAAATCTGGCATGGTTATTTTGATTCATCATTTCGATATTTGGTCGTTGCATTTTATGATAGTTGACTCCTTTGTAGTATTGTTGACATAGATGATCCCATTTATTATTTTTAGGTTCATCATCCAAAATGAATGAATAAATGTTATTATTTAGTTTACGTACCATATTGTCATCTGGACATGGGATGGACAGGAACGGATGATTCAATTTTGATATTATTTGATAATTTATTATTTTGTAATTGTTACTTTATCAAAATTGAGTAAGTGACTGTTATGACCATTTATGTAATATGTTTTTTCTATTTCTTGAATTCGAGGAACACAACTTAGATTTAGGTTTTGATAGTATAATATTCTGTCTAAATCAACACAAAACATCGGCCCAATAGTTTGAAGGCACTCTTACTGCATGCCAGTCCTCACTTTACACACAATTTGTCTTGCCTATGTGTATAATAGCTATCCATGAAAGGTTTGTTTTGTCTAAGTTTATTTCAATCTATGAACAAATTTAAGTATAGTAATTTGTTATCATTATCACCTTATCTCATCTTGCATTGATAAATATTCTCGTTTTCTTGTTATTGCATCATTTTATTATACTTATTTTATAATTCTCTTTCACTTACACATTTTGGAGTAATTAAAATTGGAATATATATTTTGAAGGATGTTTTTAGAACATTAATAAGGTATTTTGTCTTCTCACAATATATCAGATAGCCTTTGATAATTCACTTTAATTACTGTATTTAATAATGATAAAATGTATATGATGATTCACAGAATAAATAAATATAAAAATGTTATTCATTATTAATATTTGAATTCATACATAGTAATCATTGAAATGCTTTATATAACTGCTTTGTTTATTTTAATCGGTACTTCAGCATAATTAAAAGTGTTTAATATAACTACAACAAGTCTTATCTCCGGAATCAAGGAGAGACTAAGAATACTACAGGGACAATTGATGTGTTAGGGACGCAGAAATTTCTTATATGAATTGACATTTGATTTGTTTTGATTTTAAACATATTTTATTCATTAAGATATGAAAAGGATTGAGCAACAGGCACAGCCTACAAAAGCTCTCTCCGTATTACATGTACAAGGCATAATTCAATTGACATTTGACTCTGAAGACCTATGATATATGTTAAGTGTGTGCATACATCAAACTGAATCTATCATGTTTAAAAGCAAGTTGTCTTGAATTTAAACGGGATTAATTGCAGTCATTAAATGAATTTGTGCTGTGCAGTGTTTGTTTTAAAACTTTAAAACTTATCTTATTTATATAGATTTTTTCGTTGTATCAGACATGCAAGGATATGTTATCGCTTCGATATGTAGCTTCCTATTTCAAAATGCGGTGTCGGCTGTTGGAAATTATCAGACGAGAACAGAATACTTGAGAGTAGAAAAGAATAAGAAAATTAGGTCAGTGAATCTCACAGTCGTAGGGAGAATGTCTGAAAGTCAATGTGCAGCATTGTGTGTGACTTTCAGTGACCGATGTTGTGAGATTACTTATATAAATTCGACTCAAGAGTGTAAACTTGATCAGTCCGGATGCTGTCATACAGATTTTGACAATTTATCAGGTTCATCAATCCTACATACCATTCGTAAATATGTCGGTAAGTCTAATCTTCACTTATTATTTACTTATAATTAAAGGCAATGGAAAAATGTTCATAATAGGGGATACCCTGATATATTTCCATGTATTTATGTGTTTAAGTATGGCCATTGCTTTGCAAAAGAAAAACTATTATTTCCATTACCAACTTTAAAAAAAAAAGCTTTTCTCATCGCTTATTTTAACACGTATTACAATCTGAAAACGTTTTAAAATAGGAATACAATATTATTTCTTAAACTATATCTCGAACAGTATAGTAAGCTATAAAATGCATCAAATGACAATTTAATAGAGAGAGTCAACAGTCCGATTTGCTTTCTTCTTTAGAAAGGTAGAAAGAGCATGTTAAAGTAACCACGTTATATTTATATTGAATAGACACTAGTTCAAGCTTGTTCTCGAGAGTGTCAACTGTTTTTCTTTCAAACTTATGTTAATTTTCGAACTTTAAACATGATTTAAACGAGCTATTTGTTGCCAATTTCTCATATATACTCACAGCGTTAGAACTTGTAGTGGGGCTAGATTTTCGCAAAGTTCAGGGCTTTTTTCTATTTCTTTGTTTTTGAGTTTGTTTACTTGCGTTTAGTTTGTTTTGTGTCATGAATGTAAGCACAATATCTTTTTTTTTCTTTTTATATTCAAAAGATGAACAATTACCTGATAGAAATTGAATATGAAAAGTCTTTCTAATATACTTAAACTATGCTTCAAATATTAAACATAAGTCCATTAAACTGCAATATCATTTTGTGCATTATAATTATGTGGAAGACAATTTTGATACAGTATTGTTCTAGGTTAAAAAGTGTTTTCTGTAAAATAATTACATGGACGGACGATAGTCACTTAACAAATTAATTTGTATCTGAAAGTCTATCTCGTTCATTTTGTTGATAAATACTCAACATTTGTTTAAACAAACTTGCACTTATGATCATGATCCATAATAAATTATATATCAATTGGTCACGACATAATGTTGCAACCTTTAAGTAAAAATATAAAGCTGGTGCAATCTGTATAAAGATCTGAAGACATTTTTTTTAAATAACCGTAATAAACCTGATAATACACTGACGGATAACACGCTTTACTTTGTAAGAGGTTGTTTTTATCAATATTTGTTTTAAGTACATAGGATTTGTGTCAGTTGCTTTTAAAATCTTTTGGAAGTCTTGTTCTTTTTCTTTTATACATATGATTACATTTGTTTAATACGCAATAATTTTCCATGAAAGGTTTGAAATATTATTGACGAGAAAAAAATGTATATACTGATGTTAGTCAAGAACCTTGTGAATAATTCTGTCTAATCTGTATGCAGCTGGTTTTTTAGCGTTCAACGTCGGAACATGGACTATTGGACTAATTGTTGTTGATTTTGGCCATATCTCATTTAAGGATGTTTGCTTCTCTGTTTTAAAATAACAAGGTTTTTTAAAAGACTGTTATAGATTAATAGAATTTGAATAGGGAACATAAAAATTAGGGAAAAAAAATAGTTCGTGATCTAGTTTTTGAGATATAAACATTTAATAATGGCGGGAAATTGTTCACTCTATATTTTCCTTACATTTAACAGTGACACCTTTTTCCTTTTAAAAGCTATGAAATAATAACAAGGATTTTATAAAATTTTCAGAAATAGCTATTTATACTATTTGCAATAAATTTATGGAAATAAAAGTAGGCGTCAGTGGGCAAAATTTTTATTGGCACTACATGAATAAAACGCGAGGATTCCGAATTTCTGACATAAAGTCAAAAACAAAAGGAGCGAAAATTGTTTTTGAATGTTTGTTGACATCTATATGTCGATTGATTGTTTTCTTTGTTTAAATTCCACTCATTTTGAGGAAGGGTATTTTTGACTATTTCAGGCTATAATAAGATATTGTCTGTAACAAATGGTGGATATTTTGGTAATTGGGCAAATGAAGAATTTTGTAGAAAAGGTCATTATGCTGTTGGTTACAGAATGAAAGTATGTATACTTCTATGATAATCGTTAAATAATTATCATTAAAACGTTTAAGTTAAGACTAAGACTATTTAACTTCTACAATCAGATACCAACTACATGTGGTGACTATCTTTACTTTATACTAAAAATCGTAACAAAATTTATCGTCAAAATAAAATAACTATTTGGTTAATTGTGCGAGCAGTAAATGTAAACCAAGTTAACATCAAATCGTCTATAAAAAGTGAAAAAACCAAACCCAAAAGAAAATTCAAAACGGAAAGTCCCTTATCAAACGGCAAAATCAAAAGCTCAAACACATCAAACGAATGGAAAAAAATGACATACTCCTGACTTGGTACATGTATTTCCTTATGCAGACAATGATGGAATAAACCTGTATTTCTATTTGTATCCATTTCATGAGTTAAGCTTTTTTATATGATTTCTATAGTTTTTTCTCATGTTGTACTAGTACACCAGGTAAGATAGAGGGTTGGGCGCCCGCTAACATGTTTAACCCCGCCACATTCTGTATGTGGCTGTCCCAAGTCAGAAGCCTGTAATTCAGTGGTTGTCTTCTGTTGCTGTGTTACTTATTTGTTTTTTTGTTCTTTATTTGCACATAAATAACATGAATTAGGCCGTTAGTTTTCTAGTATGAATTGTTTTACTTTTGTCATTTCGGAAACTTTTATAGCTGACTATGTGGTATGGGCTTTGCTCATTGTTGAAGGCCGTACGGTGACCTATAGTTGTTAATTTCTGTGTCATTTAGTCTTTTTTGAAGAGTTGTCTCATTGGTAATCATACACATTTTTTTTATATAATAGGTTAACATCTCATATTTTAGAATCTCCTTGCTGATTACATGTAGTGTCCCATACCATTATGTCAATTCATAAGTCATTCTCCACATTGATGCAGGGGCTTTCCCTAGATGTGCACTTGAACATGCACACACATACCTTATTCTGATTCAATATTATAAATTAGAGATAACAAAGCTTTAAACCTACAAAATTGATGAACGATATGTGTAAAAATATTCCTCATCGGGGGTCACAAGTATTCCGACCAATTCAGTGCCAATCTAAAATTATTAAAATCTGAAGTTAAAAAAACCTCCAAATATCATCAAAGAGAGCAAGCAAATCAGTCAATAATATCTAATTGATACCTTATAAGTACAAAGTGTCTTTTACTCATTTAAAGTTCACAATACACCAAGTCCAGTCCACCAGCAGGAGAAAGAAGAATTATTAAAAGTGACAAAATACAATAACCTAATCACAAGGTTCCCAAAACATGAATAAATATCAGTAAGTCAAATCAGAAGATCATACAATATATGTTTGTAATTAATCGTTTAAGGATGTACTTAGGTCGGGTTTATGAATTTTTGTCAGATGTTCGGACTCCTTTGGTTTTTCTCCTACGATACAGGGTAAAATGTTTTGCTACATAACACCCATGTTTTTTTCATAAAAGAATTGAGTATCCCATAAAAGGTAATTTATCAAAATTGAAGCAGATTCTAGATTACTTTTCTTTCGATTTGAAACCCAAATAATACCAAGGCAAATATATGGTCAAAGTCCAAGGCAGCCTTTTCCCGTCATCATAAAAAATATCTCAAAAGGAGCTCAATAACCTATCAATATTCTTAGCTTATGGTGTACCTTAACAAATGCTATTTTGACTTATAGCATCAATTTTAATTTCTAGATTTATTTAATTTTACCTAAGTACATCCTTAATGTATGCATTTCACTGACATTTCATTTCAAAAATATTGTGATGAGATATATTCCAGCAGTGGTGTTAAAGTGAAGTGGATTTCTTAAAAATTCTAAAGATCTACTGCTAAATCTTAGATCTAAATTTCTGCAATGTTGCAGCAACATTAAAACTTTTGATTTTTCTACGCTTTACACTACTATTCCCCATGCTCAATTAAAAGATCGACTTCAACATCTCATTAAACAGAGCTTTTTTAAAAAAATATGGGAATCGTAGATACAAATTTCTTGTTTTTGGTTATAATAATTCTACTTTTGTGAAGAACCACACTGATTCTACCCATAAAATATACTGAAGATGAGATTATCAAAATGCTGGACTTTTTGATCGACAATATATTTGTTAAGTTTGGAGGATTGATATTTCAACAGACAGTCGGTATTACAGACAGTACTAATTGTGCATCCCTACTGGCTGATTTGTTTTTGTACTCGTATGTGCAGAATTCATTCAAAACCTTCCAAAGACATACAGAAAAAGCACCTTGTGAAGTTCTTTAATTTCACTTTCAGATATATTGATGATGTCCTCTCACTGAATAACCCGTATTTCAGCCAGTACTTACATCTCATATATCCAAGTGAACTTAAAATTAAGGATAATACTGATACAAGGAGGACTGCTTCATACCTTGATCTTTTACTCAATATTGACACAGATAGACGACTTCACACTAAAATCTATGACAAACGGGACGATTTTAACTTCCCAATTATCAACTTCCCATTTCTCAGCAGTAACATACCCTCTGGCCCATCGTATGGTGTTTACATATCTCAGTTGATACATTACGCTCGTGCATGTTCCCACTATACGGACTTCATATACAGGAGTGTGCTCCAACATAGTTATGAGGAGGACAGATTAAAATTGACACTCCGTAAATGGTATGGACACCATCACGAATCGGTTGATCTAATGATGTTTCTGTGTCTAAACTAAGTAACGACATTTTTACCAAGTCTTTGTTTGTGGTTTATCATCTACGTCGTCTGGTCTTCTAACTACCGAACATGACCTATTCCAAAATATGACTGTTTTGCTGAGTGTAAAGTCGCATTGATATTAGACGTGTCTCGGTATTTGTACATCCAACATTCATGTATTTAGTGTTAGTTATGATGTTCCATATGTAGTTCTTGTTGGATGTTGTTTTATGTCTAATCGTTTATGGTTTTAATTCTATTTTTCATTTTCTTTATGTATGTAAAAGTAAAGATATTAATCATCTAGTTCATTTATATGATTTTTAGGTTAGAAGCAACTATATGCACATATTCATTTGTGAAAAACCATGGTTTTAAAATAGAAATAATTACACCATTACTAACACAATTTGATATTAATATTCTTGTAATGGTTAGAAAAAACATCAAATAACACCATTACAAACTTAATCCCAATTTCATATTGTAATTTTAGAAATTTACCTGTGACGTCACTTTTTGTGACGTTGATACTTCGTGTGACGCATAGTTCATTATTCTGTTGTGCTGTAATGGTGTTTTGTCGTAAATTAATTTTAGGTGTTCGTTGTTATTCTGTGGTTTATTTGGTGAGATGGACTATTATATTAATTATTCATGTATTTCTCTGTCCTGAATGTTCTTGCATTTATTTGTACTTTATTCCTGTCAGGTAAACTTTGTTGTTTTCATCGGTATTGTTAACATTGCTATATAAGCGGGAGGTTCGGCAGGCCATGTTTTCTTAAAATGTCCTGAACCAGGTCAGGAATATTGCAATTGTTATCACATAGTCCGTTTTTATGTATGTTGGCGTTTGTTTTTAGCAGTCCAGTGTTTGTGTTATTCCGTTTTGTTTCCTCTTATACTATGAAGTGTTTCCCTCAGTTTTGCACCTCGTATCGCACCTACCAGCAAGCTACATTGTATTACGGACCCTTAAATTACCAGTGTAAAACAATTCAAACAAAATACACGTTTGTAAATACACTCATCATATATACCGTGATTGAAATTTTATATATTTACATATTCGCGCGTTTCATCTACAAAAGACTCATCAGTGACGCACGCATCTAAACATTTAAAAGGCAAAAAAAAGTACGAAGTAATTTTTTAATTTAATATACATGTATGCATTTCACTGACAGATCGAAGGACCACATACAGATAGGTCAGAATTGAATGTTATAGAAATTATCTGTGGGAGTAGAGGGAGTGATCGTTGTGGTGACACGGCAAGTTCTGGTCAGCAGGTATGGGAAATTGGACAGGGGAAGCACTTTGTCCAGCTAAGACATTTCTTACCTCATTTTCTCTACAAGTAGAGAAATACAATGTAAGTTGATTAGATCTAAAAATGTAACAAATATTTTTCTCGATTTAAGCTATTAGAAATTTAAATGGATTTTATTATCAATGATATACTAAAAATTCTTGCAAAACAATTTAACGTTTGTTGTGTTTAAATTTCCTTTGCAAGTTTAATTAATTAAGTCCATTACAAAAGTCTGTATGGATATATACAGATAATTTTCAGTATGAAATATGCATTGAACTGAGATTTTGAAATTCTAAGCTAGTTGATAAGTTGTTAATGTATTTATTTTTGTCTTTGTACTTTGATATCTATATAATAATGTTTCTGTTTCTGATTTCCAGAAATATTACAGGGGAACAATATTTCGTATTTCCTATTCCAAAAGATTTTTTTTAATGGGGACTTAAACAGACTAGCACTTTTGATCTATAAACATTACTCGGTGTCCGTCATTCATGCAATAAAGAATCTAAGTGAAATCGAATATGTTAAAATTATCTGTGTTTGATTTTGAATTTTTGAATTGTTAAACTTTTATTTAAACAAAATAAAAAGGAATTGTAATGCCAGAGGTAGATATTGTTCTTTTAATCGCGAGTTTTTTTTCTGTAACATTTAACATTTAATATCATGTATAATTTTAACATACTGAAAATTATGTAACTTTCATACATTTACTACCTTAGTAAAGTTAAAACATTGATGTAAAAACATCAGGGTAAGAATTAAAGAAACTGGTCAATCCTAAACCTTGGTATGCCATTGTAGATCTTAGATGGTTATCATTGTTTCATTTAATATTCATTAAGCCCAGTTACCAGGGTTTGGATATTGGCATGATGCCAATTCATTTTAACAGTATAATTTCTTATCATAATTAATGAAATTGTACTAAAACTGATGTTATGTAAATTTACTAAAGCTAATGTTATGCGATTGTACTAAATTAATGCCACAATTGCTTAAGACAAAATTGACCTTAGATTCAGCTGTTCTGTTTTAAATTAAATCGTCTTATGTACACATATAAGTTACAAATCTCTACCAGAGACCAAATAACATAGAGGTAAACAGCTATATGTCATCGTACGGCCTTGAAAATGAATAAAATCCAAACCGCATAGTATGTGCATGAGCCAGCCAAGTATGTATAATCTACATAATTCATTCACAAATTATTTTCCGATTTCCAGAAATAATATTGCTTGAGCCGTTCTTTGTCCTCTGTAACATTTACAAAGATCTATCAGGTATAAGCATGATAAGTGTGATTTATCCGTTTCTTCTGGTTTTGGGGTTAAATGTCATTTCCATCTTTTGGAAAACACGATGAGGCCGACACCTTGTCAAAATGATAACAAAAGGGAAGAGGGTGTAGGTTATATCCCAGGGACAAATAGCCTTAGGTGTATTTGGCTTAACTTATCGCAATATTGGGTCCTCAATCAAAGCTCTTTAACTTTTAACTTCATTTGACATTTAGTCTACCAACTGGGAGATATACATGTTTATTTCATCTGTTGGCGCGCTGATTGAAAACGAAAGATTACGTTATATTCTCTCAACCAGTGTAACACGTTTATAGAGACAAAATAATTACCAGAATATTATACATGTACGTTTTCTCATCGATATTTCAAACATAGCTTCATTTTACCACAGTTGGCCTGAAGGTCCTTTACTTGGCTAGCTCAGGCACATACTATGCGGTATGGGTTTTGCCCATTTTCAAGGCCGTACGGTGACCTATAGCTGTTTACTTTTATGTCATTTGGTCTCTGGTAAAGATTTGTAAACTTATTGTGTACACGTTTAAACCCGATGCATTTGGTTGCACCTGTCCTAAGTTAGAACCTTGATGTTCAGTGGTTGTCGTTTGTGGTTCATAAGTGTTTTTCGTTTCTCGTTTTTTTTTATATAGATTAGACCGTTGGTTTAACACTAGTAATGTTTTGGGTTCTTTATAGCTTGGTGTTCGGTGTTAGCTAAGGCTCCATGTTGAAGGCCGTACTTTGACCTTTAACAAATTGCCACTTGGATGGAGAGTTGTTTCATTGGCACTCATACCACATTTTCTTATATATATATGTGCTATACATTTTATATGATGTTATTCATTTTTTCCCTGTTCCCGTTTATCACAATCATACAGTCGTACTTTGAAATTGCTTTTATTGGATTCGACCTTATTTATTTGAAGTTCATTGTTTAAGTACAGTTCTATAATTAAGGTTGCAAATTATTGGACACACAGAGCAAATTAGTGTGAGTTTGATTTTCTACAGAATAATCATATAGAAGATACATTTCAAAAATTGATTAATTAGACTTTTGCATATTCTACTCAGGTTCATAGTGTTTTAATATCATTAATTCTTCTGTATTTTTCGCTTATCAAAACTTTAGTTTTGTATCTAATTAAAAGTTCACAAACCATATCTCATGCACTGGTATATTTTTTTTAATTTTCCGAAACTATATAAAAGTGGATGACACTGCCAACTATATCTCTTTTTAAGTAACGGTTGATGACAACAGTTTGCATATGCGCCACACCAAATTCATAAATTTATACTAAGTTGAATGAACTTTGTTTTTGTTTGGTAGGCTACAAAAGACAGTACAGGTGCCAACTACGTCAGATTCAGATGCAGATCTTTTAAAGATAATTTGTTTAACTTTGACCTAAGCTTTCCTCCCGGGTATGGCAAATATGGCTCTTATGGTGAATGGAGTGACGCCTGTCCAGTGAACAGTGCCATATGTGGTGTAAAGACTAAAATACAAGCTGCCCAAGGAGCGGGATTCGACGATACCGCACTTAATGATGTTAAATTCTTCTGTTGTGAATAAAGAACTGTAACTACTTAGGCAAATGTACAACAATTAAACACTTTCGGTGCTTTTGAATTAAGTAAACTAGGGAAATTTATAATGTAATAAGTTATTTATTTTACTTGAAACAAAAGTGCAATCTTTACAGTTTATAAATTACAATTTTACTTTATGTAGCAAACCGTATTGTATATTTCATTTCAATCAGGTTGATTGCTCAAAAATCTTTGTTATCCATCTACAAGTTTACTTACGTGTTTTCCCTAGTCAGGAACTGTGTCTTTGTTTCTTAAAGGTTGATTTTTGTTTGCTGCTTTTTTCTTTTTTCTTTTTGGTTATTTGGTAATAATGACATATCGTGAAAATTTCTTTTGCATTTAATCTCCACTTTTGAAGACGAGGGCTATTTATGTCTTGACAAAAATACAAATGTCTGTCTATTTTTTTAAGATTATACATTGGCCTCTCAATGTCTTTTTGATTTTTATGTCGCTACGTTGTTTTTCTTATCGACATGTATCAAACATATTCGTTTATTTCCACAAACTTAGAAATTTTTTTTTTTGCAAAATATTTCTTTCTTATAAAAAAACCGAAATACTACGACACTTAAAACAACATATAAAAACTAGAGGACTGAGTACCAATAAGCTCATCAAGAAACCTGGTTGATCTCAGGTGCTACCTATTTACAACGCTTGAAAGCTAAAAGATCGGGATCAAAATAATGCGACAGCTTCATCTGTTGTTGCTCGAATCAATGAACGCGTGTGTTATGTCCTCCGTATTCTGGAATTAAAAATTCAATTAAATTCATTTCAATTCAATACGATATTGTACTTCTATAACATTTAAGCTTGAATCAGGACATCTTTGAACATTAACATGACAGTTTACCATTCTTAACACGCACTGCGGTTGACGCTCTCGATGTTATAAATTGACGGTCTCATTTCAACCGTGCAATCTTACATAGAGCTGGGATTGTTTTTCTCTCCCCATATTATATATCACAAATTTCTAGAATTTAGAACATGAAGACGTTTGAATAAAAAAAGAATGTTATAATAATTGAACCGTAATTTCGATTCTATGCATAATATATATAAAGGTGATGACAGCAATTCAAAATGTACTTTGATTGACATTAATTGTATCCCACTGAAATCAGTCATTGTATCTATATTTTAACATAAGAAACACACATTGCACTAAATAAGTAATGACTTGCTTTTAGCAGATGAATTAACGCTTTTATGAAATATTAACTGAAATAAACGATAGCACAATGACGCCAAATTATAAACTTGAGGCCAACGTTGGGGTTTTCTTGTATTGCGTCGGCTGCCTTGTTGAATTTTAATAATATAAAATTTTCAAAAGAAAAACATTTTTTTTTTTTAAACTGCGTAGTTTGTTTTGTAGAATGATTTTGATATTAAAATGGCGTCATACTCTATCTTCATGTTGTCTATCGAATGTTTAGTTCATTATGAATTTGTTTTGATGTCTGTGTCTGTTAAACCTTTCGTGCAGGCTGATACATTTTCATCATTTTAACTGGGTGCTTACCATAAAGAAAAAACATACGTGATCTTATACAAAAAACAAATAAAAAATCATTGCAAAGTCCACTTACATGTACATCTATGTGATTTAGAAATAAACTTTGAAGATATACTCTGTTTAAGTGCATAAAACATAGAACGGAGTAATTTAGACAAATTATCAAATGATAACTATGAGAAATCTAGCATTCTTCTTTGACATCAACTGACCACTGATTAAAAATCGACTTCGACAATGATGATACGATAATGGGTTATATTGATTAAGGCAACCAAATGTCAGTTTAAATATCATAAATCAAGATTTACACATTTTTTTCGGGATTTTTGTACTCAACAAGACAAGGAACACTAAAGCCACTTCTTCAATAATTAGATTTCTATTTGAAAAGACAAGAATTTCTGGTATTTGATTATGCCTGACAGTGAAATTTTTAATGTAAATATACTGAAGCAACTTTTGATACAGGTTTTTTCATATGTGTGTATTCTTTGATTTCTCAAATTCCAGAAAAAAAACAGAGACGAACGCATTAGTCTTGAGATCAGCTAATATGCACATGTTAACAACAAACTATACTACACAAGCAGAGGGAGCGCGAACAGTATCAGAATAGGAGAGATATAATCAGACAGGTAATTTATATATTTTTTTTTTCTCTTTTATGTTCATTGTTTCGGTCAGGAGTCAGGATATAATCAAAGTCAATGTAGGTTTTATAGACCTTCTTACAAGTCAGTTGATTTACGTAAAACCATATCAAGTATCTAAAGGTAACGAAATCTTGTTTTCTTTTATATAACATTTCGATGTTAACACTATATTTGTCTAACTTATATACAACAAACATTGATGTTTTTCCAAAGACTTCTACCTATCCATGGTTGAATATTCTTCAAGTCACACTTAATGATAACCAGGCAGTCAGGTAAGTACATATATTACAAATATGTATGCAAAAATTGTTTAAAAAATATAAAT
>CM034354.1:68890238-69149569 GCA_019925275.1 Mytilus edulis | reverse complement strand
CAAAGCTAATAATCCTGTAAGTATACACTCGCTTTGATTGGTATTTATAATGATTGCATTTGTACTGTTTCTGCTTGTAACTTCGATGTATCTCGTAATAAAAGTAACCCTGTTTCAAAATTCAAAGTCCAGGTTAACATATAATATGATATGATTCACTTGTATTTTTAGTTTTATTGAAATAAATGTAAATCGATTTAACTGCATTGATATTTAAATCATTGCGTGATAGTTTTATAGATACCATAAAGACAATGTGCATTTTAACTTCCTGATTTAAACGTTGTACATGTTCAGTCTATGGAAGAAGCGAATCGATAAAAACTGTTCTTATATCAACGAGCGATATTGTCTTATATCAACGAGTTGCATCGTGGGAAATTTCAGACGCATGTTAGCATTTGAACGAAGAAAGGCAGATTTCTCGTATAAAGTAATGATTCTTTTCTTAAAACAGGGTGACATTTAACACGACATACGTCTGCTGTATAATTTCCATGAATTATTTTATATTATAACAAGCGATGTGTATTTAAACGAATAAATTGAATTGTTGAATAAATGAAACATAAATGCACGATTTATCTTTTGTAGATGTACACATTCAATAAATATCACGTAGCAAATTCAGTGGAATGCAATTGAGATGAATTCAATTGTTTGCTAAGTCAAAATCACCTATGAGCCAAAGATACTGCTATATTTTATTACATCAATGCAATGTTTGTCTTATATCATAGCGATGCTTTTAAAATATCAAAATTTAAAAAAAAATGCGATATTGATTAATATTTAAAAAGTACTCACGCATGTGTCAATGTTATTTTATTTAATCTATGAGCCGCTGTACAACTAGGACAAAGAAATTCATCACACGACGGACAAAATGAAATTGCGTCAATGTTTTTGTTGATTCGCAAACACGATTGGCAAAGTTTACATGTTTGATCCATTTTTTAGCAAAGCTAATGATCCTGTAAGTATACACTCGCTTTGATTGGTATTTATAATGACTGCATTTGTACTGTTTCTGCTTGTAACTTCGTTATATCTCGTAATAAAAGTAACCCTGTTTCACAATTCAAGGTCCAGGTTAACATATTATATACCATGATTCACTTGTATTTTTAGTTTTATTGAAATAAATGTAAATCGATTTAACTGCATTGATATTTAAATCATTGCGTGATAGTTTTATAGATACCACAAAGACAATGTGCATTTTAACTTCCTGATTTGAACGTTGTACATGTTCAGTCTATGGAAGAAGCGAATCGATAAAAACTTTTCTTATATCAACGAGCGATATTGTCTTATATCAACGAGTTGCATTGTGGGAAATTTCAGACGAATGTTAGCATTTGAACAAAGAAAGGCAGATTTCTCGGTATAAAGTAATGACTTTTTTCTTAAAACAGGATGACATTTAACACGACATACGTCTGCTGTATAATTTCCATGAATTATTTTATGTAATAACAAGCAAGGTGTATTTAAACGAGAAAATTGAATTGTTGAATAAATGAAACATAAATGCACGATTTATCATTTGTAGATGTACACATTCAATAAATATCACGTAGCAAATTCAGTGGAATGCAATTGAGATGAATTCGATTGTTTGCTAAGCCAAAATCACCTATAAGTCAAAGATACTGCTATATTTCAATGCGATGTTTGTCTTATATCATAGCGATGCTTTTAAAATATCAAAAATTTATGAATGCTTATGATACTTTTCTAATATAACTGCTATAGTTTTCTAATATTAAATGAATAAGATGACACGTCACAATGCATGTTAAGAAAACCGCAAACATAATTCACAAACTTAGTTCATGACGACAGACCGGCTTAATGTTTGAGGATCAATATCACTTGATAGTTGAAAGTGTTAACAACCTGTTCAGTCTATTGTTTTCAATCACATGGTTTAACCGACTAATTCTATTTGAAGTGATGATGCAATGGCGGAATTTAAATGCGGTTGTAAATACTCTACCGACCTTTTAGATTCGAATATAGGTCCAGTGGTGGATCAAGGGAGGAGGGTCCGGGGGTTGGAAACCCCCTTTTTTTGGCCGATCATTGCATTTGAATGGGGACATATTGTTGGACCCCCCTTTATCCTCGGTTTGGAATCCCCCTTTTGAAAACGGCTATAGCCTATCCACATGGGTAATATCGAAATAGACAAAAAATAGCATTACTTAAAAGAAAAAAAAACATTCATTCAAACAATCCAATCCAATACAGCTCCAAATATCAATGAATATTCAAATGGTAAAATAAATATTCCAAACAAATCAAAATGTACAAATGCTGATGTCCCGAACTTTGAAGATACCAACTGAGTAGCCTCAGACTATAAATTGAAAGACTTCAGATACAACGAAAATCAAAACTGTCGTTCCTGTTAAAGCTTTAGAAGTGTGATAGTTCATATTGCACTTTACAAAAGATTCAGCACCCAAATGACGTTTTTGGAGGACTGGAAAGCAGCTATTTATAAGGGGAAATTTTAAAGATTTATAAATATAAGAAGATGGCGCATGAGTTCGAATGAGACAACTTTCCATCAAAGTAAAAATTTGTTTCAAGTAAACCATTATAAATCAAAGTAGGGCCTTACACAAGGAGCCTTAGCTCACAGCGAACACCACGCTATATAAGAACAAAAAAATTACTAGTGTTAAACAGGGTTGGCAAAAACCCGGTTTTATGAGTATTGTCAAGCCCAGTGGGAAATACTGGGAAAACCCGGGTTTTACTGGGTTTTAGTGGGTAAAACTGGGTAATATAAAACATTGGTCTAAATTGTATAGAGAATTCAGAGATCAAACACAAATATTATACATTTAAGATATTTATAATCTATTTTGTTTGTCTGGATTGGTAAAACTGTAAAACAAAATCATTTTTTTAAATAAATATAACTCCTACTAAGAATTAACATTTACATGTAAGAAAAATTACATTTAAATAATGTATATTTACTATCACTAATTAATAAGTAATTATTCAGATTAGAATGCAGTTTGTTTATGTAGCAATAATCAGCCCTTTCAATTCTATAAGTGTTAATGGCATGACCCCTTAGGGTGTTTATTTAGCAATATGAATGTATAACATTTAAAATTAACAATGCACTTAAACACTGCAATTAAATTTTTTTTTTTTAAAAGTCTGAATTATTGAAACAATGCTTGGTAATTAACAAGCTAGGTATCCTTAAATGTGCAAAATCTTGTATTCTGTCTACATACATGACATAGAAGAGAATGACATTGAATTATTCATTCTTCTTTAAATAACTGTCAATGGTTATCTGTATAAAAAGTATATATTTAACTGTAATACTATGAAACTACACTAAGTATTTACTATTTTGTGTTAAAATAAGCTTAAAAAATCATATTGCCCAGTAATGCCCAGTATTACCTAATTCTGGGAGTATTGCCCAGCCCGGGAAAACCAGGGTTTTCCCACCCGGGAATTTCCGGGCTGGTAATACTTTGCCAACCCTGGTGTTAAACCATTCAAACAGGAAAACCAACGGTCTAATTTGTATAAAAAAGGAGATTCAAAAGTACAGGTCAGATTTTGTCGAATCAATCTGAACGAGGACAATATGATTCATCTTTGTCACAAGTTAGAGTCATTGTTATCAATAAAGAAAGTCTTCTATGCGTGCGTTACGAGCATATCAGACACATATTATTTTGGTGCGTTCATTATAGAATTTGCTAAATGTTATATATGTGAACAATAATTTTGATACTTAGCTATTTGATTACGACATTGTTTATTAAACCCAAACGGTACTGGCATTTTCAAATTTTTAAAATGGTGGATTGAACATGTACTAAACCTCTCACGTGTATGACAGTCTCATCAAATTCTGTCATATTTACAACGATGCGTGAACAAAACAGACATAATAGCTAAAATTGTCAAAATATAGGTACAGCAGTCAAATATTAATACTAATATTGATATAACAAAAACACCGCTATGATAGTTTAAAAGTATCGCATTGATATTAGAAATAATAGCATTTGTATATTCATGTATATTAGAAAAACACAGCACTTCAAATTTTACACGGACATAAACGTTTGCTTCTAACTAACTTCTGAATGTATATTTAGACTCAATTGTTGTTTATATTTGAACAATAAGTTTCTAAATTTAGTATTTTCTAAATTTTTCGTTGCCGAAAACAACATTTTCCGCATGGAATGTCTGCATATTTACAATTGATATTAGACAATAACGCTATGTGATATAAGAAAAGTTTTTATCGATTCGCTTCTTCCATAGACTGATGTTGTAAACATGAATTACTTTAAGTGTTTTATAATATTACTATAAAACTTAATAATAAACATGAGAACTGATAAAAATAATAAGGAAAATAATCTAAGTTAAATATTGGAAAGCAGATACACTGATATTTCACATAATATTGTTTTAAAAAGTAAAATCCAAAAAATAGCGAACGCCGAGTAAAAATTCAAAACGGAAAGATCCAAATCAAATGGCAAAACCAAAAGCTTGATCACATCAAACGAATGGATAACAACTCTCATATTCCTGACTTGGAACAGACATTTGTTTTATGTAAAATAGCGGATCAAACCTGGTTTTATAGCTAGCTTAACCTCTAACTGGTATAACAGTCGCGTCAAATTTCATTATATAGACAATGAGGCGTACACAAAACAAACAGACATAATAGCTAAAATGTCAAAAGATACAGCAGTCACCATCTTAAAACAATCTTAATCACAATAAAAAACAACGAATACGTAATTTATTAATGACTTGTTTCACCTCAACACGCAGTACTTACAAATTAGAATTATCAAAATATATTAATTTGATTTTTATGGATATTTAGCAATCTTTAAAAAATCAGAGGTTAATCTTGTCATTACTACATTTAAAAATCAGATAATCTCGATTAAAACAGATGATCAATTGTACTAGTTATTGGATGACATAATTAAATGGTGCAATGACACATATTTAAACTACCTGCTCACATTATTCAAACAATGAAACATTTAACAACTGATATTTCAATATCAAAGAGTGCCATACATGTCATATAATCAGATTTTTTGATATTCACATAAACAAGGTTGAGTCTTCTTTTCCTATTACTTAATGTGTACTTACATCAGAAACACGACGGGTACCACATGTGAAGCAGGATCTGCCAAAGCACTGAAGATTAGTCCTAGCATTTGTTTAAGTTCGTGTTACTCTGTCTGCAGATTGTGAACTACTGTTTGTCTTTTTACTGAATCTTATTACACAGGGATTATACAATACTTTCATACACAGACTCTTTGAGAGAAAAAAAAATGATTTGATCTACGCCAAAAAAAAAAAAAAAAGATGTGATAGATTACGCGGATAAGTGTAAGGTAGAAGGATTTATTTTATATTTGGATTTTTCAAAAGTTCTACGTATTAGAATGGATTATAATGTTTCATACTTTAGAATATTTTGGTTTTAATTAAACCTTCATAAATGGCTAATTAGAATGAGCTATTAGATTTTATTCTTTAGAACATTGTATGCACATATTTATAGCTCTATATGAAACAACAGACAGATATCTTCCCCTTTTGGACTTCCCCAAGGTTTCGACTTTGCTTAAAGTCGGTAAAAATGATGATACCAACTTCGAAAAAACAAAACATATCAGAGACATGGATTTATGAGAATGCAAATTGTTGATAATACAAATGTATTCCTAAAATCGATGGGAGAACAGAAATGAAAATGGAATATGTGTTTAACAGACAAACACCCGACCAAAGAGTAGAGAACAGCCGACGGCATCTAATGGTTGTACAATACAGCGAGAAAATGTCGCATTAGAGACGTGCTTCAGCTAATCCCTTTACAAAAATGTGTTCTAGTTCAGTGATAATGGACGTCATACTAAACTATAAAAATATAATTGAACTAAAAAAGAGGCTATTGACTTCGGACAGGCGCAAACATGTTATTTTAAGATCTCAACCCTCCCCTTTACCTCTAGTCAATGCAGAAAAAACAAACACAGCAATACGCACAGTTAAACTCAGTTAAAAAAACGTCCGTGTCCGTTGTCAGAATGAAAAAGAAACTAAAAATAATGACAATATAGGACACATCAAAACATATTGTGAAAATAAATATAAAAAAAAACTCGTATGGTCAAAACCCTCATTACACCCGTATCTCGCCCATTGAATCAGGTTATATTTCATTATAGAATTTTTTATCCTTATCTATGCTATGGTACGACGAATTTCTGATCGAGAAACTACGTACGACACTATACTATATGCACAATGTAATAGTATGCATCTTTGTATATGTTTATAATATTGTACATCGTATACAATCTACATATACCATGAGATATAAATAATAGAAATCTAATATATAAGTAAAATGAATAACTTATATTGATGTATACAGAATGAACTGGAATAAAAATGAAAATAATATAATACAAAAATTATATAAAATTATACAATATAAAAATTAAATAAAATTATATAATACAAAAAATAAACGTATATATAGAACATATAAACAATGTTGAATCATATTTATTATTTGATAATTATTTAAATGATAATAATCCCGTTTCATCGAAATGGGAGGTGACAATAATATTGTCACACAATATAGGACAATATAATGCACCAATGGATAGTGTGGTATTTAATTTATGATCCTGTCACCACTAATTAAGATAATTCATCGCTGTATCATGTCAAACATTACAAGGTAGCATGGAAACAGACTAAAACAAATATGATTGTCAATGAACTATGGAAGTTATACTATTATACTAGCAAACAACCTTATGTCATTACTATATCATAGTCCAAAATATACATGAAATACTTGCCACTGGATGTTAAGCAACAAACAACCAATAATTCATCGCTGTATCATGTCAAACCTTACAAGGTAGCATGGAAACTGACTAAAACAAATATGATTGTCAATGAACTATGGAAGTTATACTACTATACTAGCAAACAACCTTATGTCATTACTATATCATTGTCCAAAACATACATCAAATACTTGCCACTGGATGTCAAGCAACAAACAACCAATAATTCATCGCTGTATCATGTCAAACCTTACAAGGTAGCATGGAAACTGACAAAAACAAATAGGATTGTTAATGAACTATGGAAGTTATACTATTATACTAGCAAACAACCTTATGTCATTATACTATATTTTATACAGTCCTGAACATACATGAAATATTTGCCACTGGATGTTAAGCAGTCAACAATTAATAATTTATCGCTTTTTCATGTCTAACCATAGAAGGTAGCAGGGAAACTGACTAAAACAGATATGATTGTCAATGAACTATGGAAGTTATACTATTATACTAGCAAACAACCTTATGTCATTACTATATCATAGTCCTAAACATACATGAAATATTTGCCACTGGATGTTCAGCAACAAACAATCAATAATTCATCGATGTATCATGTTAAACTTTACAAGGTAGCAAGGAAACTGACTTAAACAAATATGATTCTCAATGAAGTATGCATGGCAGTTATACTATTATACTAGGAAACAACCTTGTCATTACTATATCATAGTCCTAAACATACATGAAATATTGGCAACAGGACGTTAAGCAACTAATATCGATCATAATTAGTATGTCAAGCCGTTTAAGGTAACATAGAAACTAATAACAAATAAATATGATTGTCAATGAACTATGGAAGTTATACTACTATAATAGCAAACAACATTATGTCATTACTATATCATAGTCCAAAACATACATGAAATACTTGCCACTGGATGTTAAGCAACAAACAACCAATAATTCATCGCTGTATCATGTCAAACCTTACAAGGTAGCATGGAAACTGACGAAAACAAATAGGATTGTTAATGAACTATGGAAGTTATACTATTATACTAGCAAACAACTTTATGTCATTACTATAACATAGTCCAAAACAGACATGAAATACTTGCCATTGGATGTTAAGCAACAAACAACCAATAATTCATCGCTGTTTCATGTCAAACCTTACAAGGTAGCATGGAAACTGACTAAAACAAATATGATTGTCAATGAACTATGGAAGTTATACTATTATACTAGCAAACAACCTTTTGTCATTACTATATCATAGTCCAAAACATACATGAAATACTTGCCACTGGATGTCAAGAAACAAACAATTAATAATTCATCGCTGTATCATGTCAAACCTTACAAGGTAGCATGGAAACTGACAAAAACAAATATGATTGTCAATGAACTATGGAAGTTATACTATTATACTAGCAAACATCCTTATGTCATTACTATATCATAATCCTCAACATACATGAAATATTAGCAGCTGGATGTTAAGCAACAAACAATCAATAAATCATCGCTGTTTCATGTCAAACTTAACAAGGTAGCATGGAAACTGACTAAAACAAATATGATTGTAAATGAACTATGGAAGTTATACTATTATACTAGCAAACAACCTATGTCATTACTATATCATAGTCCAAAACATACATGAAATACCTGCCACTGGATTTTAAGCAACAAACAATCAATAACTCATCGCTGTATCAAGTCTAACCTTACAAGGTAGCATTGCAACTGACTAAAACAAATATGATTGTCAATGAACTATGGAAGTTATACCATGATACTAGCAAACAACCTTATGGCACTACTATATCATAGTCCTAAACATACATGAATTATTTGCTACTGGATGTTAAGCAACAAACAATCAATAATTGATCGCTGTATCATGTCAAACCTTACAAGGTAGCAGGGAAATTGACTAAAACAAATAGGATTGTTAATGAACTATGGAAGTTAAACTATTATACTAGCAAACAACCTTATGTCATTACTTTATCATAGTCCAAAACAGACATGAAATACTTGCTGTCGCGAAGCGTGAATATGTATTTTAAATTGCACTCCGCTTATTACTCCTTTTGTTATTATGTATTTAAAGATCCGTTAATTGTTTAACTTAACTCCGTTCATTATTTAAAGCTCCTTCCTTTGTTTAATATAATCCTTTCATTGATAAATGCGCTCCTTTCATTGTTTCATATTTGCTATATAAAGCCAGAAGAGCTTAATCAAAGTTAAGGTTATTGTGTATGTATCGATGTAACTGATGGAATAAATAATCAAGAAAGTAATGTGAGTTTTTTTATACTTCAAAAAAAAATATACAAATTCAAATGCTTGTGTGACAAGGACTTCACAACACTTGCCATTGGATGTTAAGCAACAAACAACCAATAATTCATCGCTGTTTCATGTCAAAACTTACAAGGTAGCATGGAAACTGACTAAAACAGATATGATTGTCAATGAACTATTGAAGTTATACTATTATACTAGCAAACAACCTTGTCATTACTATATCATAGTCCTAAACATACATGAAATATTGGCAACAGGACGTCAAGCAATTTATATCGATCATAATTAGTATGTCAAGCCGTTTAAGGTTACATAGAAACTAATAACAAATAAATATGATTGTCAATGAACAACGAGAGTTATACTATTATACCAGCAACATATTGTTGGCGTTTCAATGGGCAGAGTTGCCTCCCTTGAAATATCTGATATTGCTATATTTGACCATAATTATAGACATAAAACAGAGAATTATTCTATAAAATTAATATTAAATTCCACTTAAGAATGAGAATTGATGGATTCAATAAATTTAATGAAGAAGGTGAACAAAGTGAACAGCTATTTGAAATAGTACATTGTTTTCATTCCTTCTGTAGGTACGAGAATTCCTCGAAACAATAGCAACATGTACTAATCGTATAAATACGGTCTAAAGTATACATACATGTCTAGCACATTTCACGCTAACGAAACAGTTAGACTAAGTTAGCATAGATGCATATAGCAACTTCCAAAGAAACCAAAGATTACAAAACAAATGACTGAAATATTTTTGAATATCTTAACACGGTATTAAAAAAAAAATGGTATGTAATTCGGAAAGATCCGATTGCCAAAAAAAAAATTAAAACAACTATCTAAATCAAAACCAGAGAGTGGTTTAAAAAACAAAAATAATATTGGCAACATGATAATTAATCATTAGGCCGAAGACATTGATTTACAATACCCCACCACGGGAGGCTTTAGTATACAATCATTATACTGTGAAACAGATGTAAAAAGACGTGATGCCGTTTTATTTCAAGAGATCACGTACAAGAGAAAACCGAATAGTTCCTGTTATATTAATGTATAGACCAGACATGGTATCTACACAAACCTCTTCAATTGTTAAACATGGAGACATTTGTATATTATCAAATAGGTGTTAAAACATACACGACAGTCTACTGTGAATTCCACAGTATAGCACTGCATGATAACTACTATCTCTATTAGATCTCGTGTAGATTTATGATAGATTATATTACGTGAATAAAGACAATAAGTCTTTTCATTATATATATGAATAATTAACCAAAGGTGCTGATCTACTTGGTCAGTTTCTTTAGTCTGTAAAAGGACTAGCTACAACGTAGACCTATATACACGTGTAGTAAATTTGAAAAAAAAACTGTTATGAAACAGAAACACATGTATCTATGATACAGATACGAAATAAATATATAAAGGTCGACCTCTGATGAGGGTTTACCTGGGATTATTCCCGGAAGAACCCGAAACATTGCATATTAAATTCTAAAGAATTAAGCAATAAAAAGTACGTAGTGTCAGGTCAGAAATATTGATACCATACCATGAATAAGTGGGTTTATTGTCAATTTATAAAACAATTTATTTGTTAGGGAACCTTAAATTTTCATGAATTTAAATATATTTGAACTAGAGAGTGAAATCTTAAGTTATGTATGAGATGGTAAAAATGGTAAAAATTAAGGAGATAGAATACATAACTTTGCTAGTATATTTTAATCATTGAAGACTTCAACGATACCAAAAGCTACTTACCATCTCTTAAGAAAAGATTGGTGTCAAGATTGCAACAATAAAACAAATAATTGGAGATTGATCCCAAAACTATTATAAAAAATCCGGAAAAAATCTAACTCATTTTATAATGAAATTTAACAACGATATCCAAATGCTCTTGATATACAATGATATAACTGAAGATATTTCTAATATTTATTTAGGTATTTATACATGTAAGTTTGAATATAATTCTTGTAAAAAAAAACAAAAAATTGAAAAACTCTATCATTATAAGAAAGCAAATAATCTGGGATTATGAGTTCAACAAATCTAATAAAAAGTCGCTTGTACATGTAGGATGTATCCACTACTGGATACGAAGTGACTTCATTCCTCTAAACGAAATTAATAATGGAAATGCAAAAATTGCCGTCGGAACAAAATATAAATAGTGCGACACATCAAAACTTGGAAAATTAGAAATTTTGATAGTCACAAAAGCAGTACCAACTTTATGGTTAAATTGTTTAAGTAAAAACAACAATTGGCCTTAACAATTGAACTAGAAATGAATAGCAGTTAATCTAGCCGAAATTGGCAAATGACTATTGTTTATTTAAAGACACGTATTAGCATTTATTCCATTAAATATCTTTTTTTAAGAATTTTAGAAAATCATCAATTTAATTTTATCGAAACTAAATAGATAAAAAAAAATTAAAAACAAATTAGCAATAGACTTTAAAATAACAGAGTAGCCATCTGGATCTACATTTGTACTTGTTTCCTTTCTCATGTATGACTGTTAAAGCATAACTTGAAATACTGTGAATGGTATTCTTTTTTAATAAAGTTTTGTTTTAGATTTGAATTTATTCCAACATTCAGGATAAGGACAAGCTGTGAATAACCGTAATGAACACAGTGAATACAACAAATAAATCATTTATTGTTGATTTAAATTAAAACTAACTTGATAAACATAGTTTTATATTTTTAAACAGTATGAACAATACAACTGTATGTTTAAAATTCAGAACGTGTATTATATTCAAATATTAATCTGACGTATCATAAAGAGGATATCTTAAGATTTTTGGTACAGTATAACGATAAACATCATTTACATGTTTAACACATGAACACTCTTTGTTAATTTTGAAATTAATTTATAAGATTAAAGTTGGGGTATTTCAAAATGACAGAGTGAATCACATCTACTGTTTTTGGTAATAAGCCATGAAATGCATTATGTTTTAAAATTTAATATAAATGACTACTCAGTGAAATATATAAATTACCAAATGAGGTATAAAATACCTTTATAAAAGTGATCGATACATTTTTATTGATTTGTCGAAACCTTTCAATTGAAATTCTGGTGGATAGATGTATAGTGATGACGGTTTTATATTTTTCAAAGGTAAGTACAAAATACTGATGTTATTTATAATCAGTAATTTCGATAGTCAAAAAAGCAGTACCAACTTAATGGTTAATTACTGACATAATGGTTGGAAACGTATCACACTGGATAATATATGTTGGTTAACAAGGAAGAACAAGGAAGTATAACACTACTTTTTGTACAAGTTGACCAACAATACAAGACTTATAATTTGGAACGTCAGATGTGTGTTTTGTCTATCAAAAATCTTTAGTGACGATCAAATCAAAACAGTTGCAAATTCAATCAAATCAAAGTGCAAAAGCATTTAAAACCGAAATTCCCAAAAATTGTGCCACATGCGACTAAGGTCAACAGAGCCTACAGTAGTATACCGGTGTTCAAAAATCATTGTATTTGTGGTTTTGATGAAAATGTCTAGTGTATATGAGTAAAATTGTTGCTTGACATGGAGTAAAAAATACTCTTAATTGCAGTTTAATACTTTCCCAATTAGCAAGCACAGAGGAAAGCTTCCAATTGTGGTTAGAATTAAATTAATAATTCAACTATTTACACGTATTCACAGTAGACATGTAGATATAATGTACATAACAGATGCAGCAATTATTAAGGAATAATAATTCAATAAAAATGATATAATCAGTAAATTAATTTGACAATTCGGTTGTTCAAAATTGAACAATAACTGCATGTTTGATCATTCCTGAAGGTTATTATGTTTAAAGATTAAGCAAACACAATTTTAAAAGATAGGTATCTTAAACTTTGCGCTTCGTCACTTGTATGAACAATTTTAATTTGGCTATATATTGATTGTTCAGTTATAAAGAGGTGTTATCTAAAAGCCCACAATTGCATATACTACATTGTAGTATCATAGTGTTAGTTATATGGCATTATTTCCATACTGTTTAAAATTAAAAAATAATGCCTAAAAACAGAAAAATAAACGTATTATTAACAATACGATTAATAAAGGCAACAGTAGTACATGTATACCGCTGTTCAAACTCATAAATCCATGGACAAAAAACAAAATCGGGGTAACAAACTAAAACTGAGGGAAACGCATCAAATTTAAGAGGAGAACAACGACACAACACTACAATGTAACACACACAGAAACGGACCAAGAATCAGACAAAATCCCACGAGAATAACAAATATAATATCAAAACCAAATACATGAATTTGGGATAGACAAGTACCGTTATACGTCTTATCGCAATGTGAATTTACACTCAAAAATAAGAGAAAACAAACGACGCAACGTTAAAATGTAACACACACAGAAACGAACTATAATATAACAATGGCCATATTCCTGACTTGGTACAGGACATTTTTAAATTAAAAAATGGTGGATTGACTGATCAGTACCAGTAGTAACAACTTATCATATTCAACAAAGCACGTCAGTCACCTAAATTTAGAACCACCGGATATTGATTCTGGTATAATTATTACTAATAAATCCATTTAAAATATATGTTCAGTATTAAATCAGAGGCAACTGAAGCTTCTACATAATCAATTCATATTTCTCACATACGGTTGATGCATTGGTAATGATGGGTTTTAATTGAGTTTTTTTCTTTTAGAAATATGATACAAATCAATTTTGAATCAAGCAAATGAGATCTATGCATATGTTTGATTACCTTTTATTTTAGCAACGATTTTCATAATTAAAGCACCTATATTTTACGAAAGAATGGTAGATTCAATTAATATCAAATATAAAAAGTAATCTATTTATATGTTGGTTTTTACACACCAATTGACCCTTTATAAATATTGTGACGTAATCTCATGTTTTAGCCAACTCCATGCATGAACGCGTATTATCAAACCTTTAAATCCGACGTCTTAATAATCCTGAAGATCATTAAAAGCATTTTCGGAAAATTAAACATATCAAACGTATCAACGGTGAGAGCAGTGGTATAATGGTTAATGCATCGAACTACTAACACAACTAAGATTCCTGGCTCGATTCCCGCTCCGGGATGCAAATTTCAGGGACTGAATTTTCGGCTGTCCCTTGACATCATTTGAAATTATAGTCTTGAAGAAACGATGAAAGTCCGTCGGAAGGGGGCGATAAATTGTTATCCCGTGTTAAGAGAGAGCCATAGCTCTTGCACGTTAAAAACGCCCTTGTAGATTTCGAGTAAAATTGTAAATTGAAGCCTGACTTTTGCAGTATTTCGAATATGTAAACCTTTTGTTTTTCATGTGCTTATGTTCATCAATTGTGTCCTTTATCCTATCGTTCAGAGTGAAAGCTGATTTTGTATTCAACCAATGGCGTCAGAAATCAGAACTAGAACGTCATTGGTTGAATAGTCAGAATTACCAAATCGTCTTCAACTAATGCGACACAACAATGTCCGTTAATGAGTGGTACAAATTAATACAGAATCAATGCTTGCGCAAAGTTTTCGGATACCTGAATCAACTGAAAACTATACAATAAATAAAGTAGGCGATCATCGTACTGCACCCTATAGCTTAGGGTAGAAACCTGTAATTTACATATTCCGATACACATCGACGACTTAACGTGTGTACCTTGAAGTAAGAAATTTCGGTGTGATCTAAATCAGACAAAATTTGGATAGACGAAATTGGCCGATATTGTTATATATGTGACCAAAGAAGAAGGAGAAAGTTTGAATTACCAGAACGAATAGCAATCGCCAGCAAATACACAAACGGTTATTAAAATAAAAAAATACTTAAAAATAACGTTTTCTCACAACAATGAAAGTATGGTCTTTTCAAACTCTGAACATTGTGTAGTGTATGCTATACATAATTGTAACTATTATTTCCCCTTATTTAATATTTGCGGTGTCAATCGCATAATTTTAAATACAAAATATATTCGTGACGGATACTCAAAACTATTTATTAGCCTTTGTGAGCCATTGGCATTTTTAAATGTCTTTTTATAGATTTCAACTACGTCACATAGCAACGTTCGTTCTATAGATGTTATTAAAGTTCCGAGGGTTTTAAATCCTAATAATTTTCAGTATATATATATATTAACAACTCTGTGTTGTTATTAAAAAACAAACTTGACACAATTGTAATTCAAACTGAACTAAAGGGAAATTTCAAGAAGAAAGTAGCTAAGTAAGTATAAGTAAAATTAAGGACATTTATTTCAAATTTGCTATAAATCATATCTGATGTTTAATTACAGTTAATTTTATATAAAGTAACAAGTACGAATCATAATACCCATTTTTCTCATGTTAAATGCATATGTACTCTTTTAATGGACGTTTCTTTTATTAGAAATGCAGTAAGTATAATCAAAATGTCTTTACAGCTTTTAAAGTTTCCACTATACTTTGGATTTCTTCACTACTTACAAATATGTGTATTTAAAATATAAAGGGAAAGTATCGGGTGATTTTGTATTTAATTGTATACTGTCTTATCAGTAAGAAATCAGTAAGTTTTCATGAAACAAAAAAGCATTTTAAATATATTTATATATGTCTCTCTATACCTTACATTATTAATTTACAGGGTTGAATTTTATATTCATGAGTTGTCTGGTATGAGATGACCTTTTTTGTAAATACCTCCCTGGTAAAAATTATTCTTTAAATTTGAATGTATTTTTGTATGTAAGTGTTTACACTTCAATGATTCATAAAGGCAATTACCGTTTTTTTTTTTTTTAATATTTCATCTTAATATAACATATTGACTTTTGTTACAAAACAATTTAACGACATCCTGATAAATTTCTCTCAATAAATACGAAATTGACAAAACAAAGATATTGAGTGAATAATTGACTTTGATTAAGTTACAATTTTAAATGAAGAACATGTATCAGTGCTACGAAATCCTTGCATGCTTCTAACACATGTGGTTTCTTTACGTGTCAGAAAAATAAAAGGTAAACAATTATAGAGAGTTAAATGTGTGTCATTTTTGTGAATATAATTGGCTAAGTGTTCCTTCAAAGGAAATTATAATTATCAAAACAAATATATATATGGTCTAATTAGTTATTAAAGTACCGGGCTTATAATATAATACACCAAACGTGCGTTTCGTCTACATAAAATTTATCAGTGACGATCATATCACAAATAGTTACAAAGCCAAACAAATACAAAGTTGAAGAGCAAAAACCAATACGGTCTGGTTCGATAATGATTAATCAAACGAGTAAATTACTCATATAGTCCGACCATACGCGTATAAACAGATCGTAGAAGGGTACACATACAGTCCAAATATTTCTATGGTTCGGATACACGAGGTGAAAATCTTATCATTATTTCCAATAAAAAAAGAAGCAAAAACCCACCATGAGTAAACAACTCAACTCATTTGATAATATGCATTTCATTTTTTCCACATTTTCGTTATGTGATTTATACAAATTCTATTATTTTTTTTGTGCCAAAATTGAAATCTTTATCAGCTTATAAGGTTGTTTTTACTTCTTGATTTAATATGTCAAAATTAAGACAAAGTTGTATTCAAATAATTGGAAAATGGGTCATGACTTTGTATGTGTTTGTTTTATTAGATATCTTGGGTTACCCTCTTGCATCACCTTACCTTACATTTTAAAGAAATTATTCGATTGGCTATGACGTGTCATAGTTTATTTCGATGTTTTTTCCAAAAAAAAAAAGACAGGATCGATGAACTACCCTAACAAACTGAAGCCTCCTTCGAAGAACAATATTATTCCACGGTAAATAACCCCGACAAATTGAAGCTTCCATCGAACAAACTTATTATTTCCCATGTGAATAATCCTTGTCGTACCTCTATGACCACAAGTTAACTCCCTTGACAGAATGACGTCACTTAACGTCAGATAATCAAAAAAAACAAATATGACTACGGCCAGGTTAGAAGTTCACCAAGTTACAAAGAATAAAACTAAACAAGACTTAGTAATTCACCCAGTCTCGATCATATCTCTTTTAAAAGGCCCTTTTCAGGATATCTATATTTTAGAGAGAGAGCGAACCGTTGTTGTACATACTTAAATGTCAAAATAAACTAAATAGTTTTCTAGCGTAAGTGTCTAATCGTAATTTGCTCGATCGGTATAATAAAACAATTATGACCCATTAAATAGGTGAATATCAAATATTGTCATCCCGAGTAATGGTTATTCCCCTCGGGCTACAGCCCTTATTCGGGTTGATGATGTTGGATATACACTTCTTCAGCAGGCCATACTTGTATATTATTTCCCGTCCATGGTCTCCAATAAAACACAGACTGTTAAGAAAAATTATCATTAATTTCTCGTCGATGGTCAGTTAAACGTGACTGTAAAAAAATAACAATCGTTAATTCCCCGTCCATGGTCTCCAGTAAGACACGCGAATGTCAGCAACAACAAATGAAACGACCTTGACTGACTATACAGCCCTTGCACGGTCGGTGACTGTCAGCATGGCCAGGGGACAACTATTGTTATTCCTCTTTCATGATGTCCAGTTAAAAACATGACTTTCAGAAAAACTTCTACTAAATCACATGCAAGAATTAGATTTACTGTTCCCACATGATAATCAAAATTCAGAATAAACAAATACAACTAGAACCGGGTTATTATACTTAATATTGTGTTATTAATTCTACTATTTAGGTGTTATACCACCAAATCATAGGACGTCACATCCAGATGCATACGAAAAAGAATCGAAATAAAATACTCCCTTGGATTTGCCAGTTGTGGGTTATGACTTCTACATTCTTATTGCAGTAAAACATTTCTGGGTCATCAACATATATCTTGACTATTTCAAAGCACTTTAATGTTTTTGAGAGTTTCTTTATAGAATATTCTGGAAACTTGAGGTTACAAGGTTACTAAAGCTTGTGCACAGGTAAAAAGAGAGAGGTGCACACTTGAATCGTTATTCTCTTATATGCAACGAATTGATCTGTGAAATCTTGTCTATGTACAGGACAGGATAAAACTTTACTTATGCCAAATATTTCTTTATTTGAAACACAGATAATGTCTGCACTTTTTTCAAATTCAACAAAGACTAAGAGGGGACAAACAGTGGTGGTATTACACCTAACTATAACTAACCTGTCGTGATTTCCGACCGGTAAGAACAGTTGGCTTTTGTGATTTCCAAGAGAATTGTCACTGGCAATCAGGAATTGCATCTTATTCGTAACCCATCAAGTGCATCCCTAGTGAAATATACTATGAAAATTTGTTTTTGCTGTTTATTCAAATGCATATACTAGATGGTGTTGTATCAAATGGAGGGTAAAAGAGATGCGAAAGTACTAGAGGCTTCGTCTAAATCATAATTAAAAAAAACGGACCACGCCATGGCTGTAAATTCCACTTGTGTTTAGCTTCATCCTTTCAAATTTTGTGTAAACTAAGAGTTATCGTTATGAATAATACAAACGTATAAATGAATAATTTGGATAGACGAAATTGGTCGATATTGTTATATATGTGACCAAAGAAAAAGGAGAAAGTTTGAATTACCAGAACAAATAGCAATCGCCAGCAAATAGACAAACGTTAAATAAAAAAAACCTTAAAAATAACGTTTTCTCACAACAATGAAAGTATGGTCTTTTCAGACTCTGAACATTGTGTAGTGTATGTTATACATAATTGTAACTATTATTTCCCCTTATTGAATATTTGAGGTGTCAATTGCATAATTTTAAATACAAAATATATTCGTGACGGATACTCAAAACTATTTATTACCCTTTGTGAGCCATTGGCATTTTTTAAATGTCTTTTTATAGATTTCAACTACGTCACATAGCAACGTTCGTTCTATAGATGTTATTAAAGTTCCGATGGTTTTAAATCCTAACAATTCTCAGTATAATATATATATATATATATATTAACAACTATGTGTTGTTATTAAAAAACAAACTTGACACAATTGTAATTCAAACTGAACTAAAAGGAAATTTCAAGAAGAAAGTAGCTAAGTAAGTATAAGTAAAATTAAGGACATTTATTTCAAATTTGCTATAAATCATATCTGATGTTTAATTACAGTTAATTTTATATAAAGTCACAAGTACAAATCAAAATACCCATATTTCTCATGTTAAATGCATATGTACTATTTTAATGGACGTTTTTTTTTATTAGAAATGCAGTAAGTATAATCAAAATGTCTTTACAGCTTTTAAAGTTTCCACTATACTTTGGATTTCTTCACTACTTACAAATATGTGTATTTAAAATATAAAGGGCAAGTATCGGGTGATTTTGTATTTAATTGTATACTGTATTATCAGAAAGAAATCAGTAAGTTTTCATGAAACAAAAAAACATTTTAAATATATTTATATATGTCACTCTATACCTTACATTATTAATTTACAGAGTTGAATTTTATATACGTGAGTTGTCTGGCATGAGATGACCATTTTTGTTAATACCTCCCTGGTAAAAATTATTCTTTAGATTTGAATTTACACTTCAATGATTCATAAAGGCAATTACCGTTTTTTTTTTAAATATTTTATCTTAATATAACATATTGACTTATGTTACAAAACAACTTTACGACATCCTGACAAATTTCTCTCAATAAATACAAAATCGACTACACAAAGATATTGAGTGAGATTTTAAAATTTATTTAGATACAATTAATTAAGGTTCATGTATCAGTGTTACGAAATCCTTGCTTCTAACACATGTGGTTTTGATACGTTTCAGATAAAAAATAAAAGGTTAACAATTATAGAAAGTTAAATGTGTGTCATTTTTGTTAAGATAATTGGCTAAGTGTTCCTTCAAAGGAAATTATAATTATCGAAACAAATATATATATGGTCTAATTAGTTATTAAAGCTACCGGGCTTATAATATAATACACCAAACGCGCGTTTCGTTTACATAAGATTTATCAGTGACGATCATATCACAAATAGTTACAAAGCCAAACAAGTATAAAGTTGAAGAGCAAATAATTACATGTATACGGTCTGGTTCGTTAATGATTAATCAAACGAGTAAATTACTCATATAGTCCGACCATACGCGTATGAACGGACCGTAGGATGGTACGCATACAGTCCAAATATTTCTATGGTTCGGATACACGAGGTGAAAATACTAACATTATTTCCAATAACAAAAAAGAAATAACCCACCATGAGTAAACAACATAACTTATTTGATAAATGCATTTCATTTTTTCAACATTTTCGTTATGTGATTTATACAAATTCTATTATTTTTCATATGTGCCAATATTGAAATCTTTATCAGTTTATAAGGTTGTTTTTACTTCTTGATTTAATATGTCAAAATTAAGAAAAGTTGTTTTCAAATAATGGGAAAATTGGTCATGACCTTGTATGTGTTTGTTTTATTAAATATCTTGGGTTACCCTCTTGCATGCATATTATTTCTTATATATTTGAAAAAATGTGAATTGAATTTTATGATAGAAGTATCAGGCAAAAATGAGCGAAAGTACATAAAATGCGAAAAGTTGCAATAAAATGTGTAATTATAATTTCACACTTTGCAAAAGTTATTCGCAAGCATGTGTGTTATTCACGTATTTATCAACAACAATATACCAACAGGACATATAGCAAATCTCACAATCTGCCTTCGAAAGAAGCATACATTTTTGTTTATGTCCTTTTTTTCTGTTTAACTAAGAGGAGAAATAACGGTAATATCGAAACAAAAAAAGAACTAAATTACAGAAATCACTTAAATTTTACAATTATTTAGTTTATGTACAGCTTATTCGAAAAAAAACTAAAAATATAGGTCACCACTAAGATAAAAAAGATATTCAATTTTAATGCCAAAACATGACATTTTTGCACCAATGGGAGAAAATTAAAAGCTTTTTCGATGATATCTAAAATTTAAAAGTCACCTAGGGCCAACATGAATTATTTTTTTTGGAATGATTTTTGTATCATATGATAAAGTAACAACAACTAAAGATAATTAATCAAATTTGTAATGAAAAATAAATATTTAATTTTTTTCTGAACGAAATTGAATTCAACGAAATTGTTTTACATGCACACGCATCAACATTTTGGTTTCTATCCAACGCATCATAGGTTTGAACTGTCAACTTGTTTTCAATTTAGACTTGTATATATACATATATAATATACACAAATTGTCCATGTATTGTATGATATCTACGGTTTGTTTATGTAAAAAAAGAATGTGTCCCCAGTACACGAATGCCCCACTCGCACTATCATTTTCCATGTTCAGTGGACCATGACATTGGGGTAAAAACTCTAATTTGGCATTAAAATTAGAAAGATCATATCATGGGGAACATATGTACCAAGTTTGAAGTCGATTCGACTTCAACTTCATCAAAAACTACCTTGACCAAAAACTTTAACCTGAAGCGGGACAGACGGACAGACGGACGAACAGACGAACGGACGCACAGACCAGAAAACATAATGCCCCCCTACTATCGTAGGTGGGGCATAAAAACCAGGGAGACAAATCCTCAACATGTTCAACTACACATTCGCACGTTTTAATTTTTCTGGAAATCAGCAATACTGCTATTTCGCATGGTCCTTTAAAAAAATATAAAATTAACTAATTTTTTATATTAACAAATAAATAAAAAAAAAAAAAAAAACCAATTGGTATTAAATAAAATGTAGTTTTGCTTCAGAATAAATATAAAAATACAAAATAGAAAGGAGTATCATAACTATTCGACAATATGTCATTAGTTTATTCTTGTTCCAAATAAAGCATGCTGAATTTACTATAACACTAAAGACCAGGACAGACGGAACTGTGAATATAAATAACAGAGAACTGAAACAAATAAGTTCTAGTTGATATGGTCCTGAAATATTCGAGGCAAGACATGACATTACAAATAACATTTACTCTGACGAAGGGGACAGAGAAAAATCGATTTGTAACAAGCGCGGTGTGAAATAAGGTTTTCCAAATGTATATATAGGTCTTTGCAATATTATACAACGTAATGGCAACGTATCACAATTTCAGAAAATATATTAAACTGTAACACATACTCTTGTAGATCACAACGCAACATGAGTGACGAAACGGTAACTACATTGATAACATCTTTAGATGTATACTCAAAGTAATCAGAAAAGAGACAAGCGTAGATCATGAATAACCTCGTGTAAATAATAATTTGAAATTTGATTTTACGTTTCAAAATATTATGTGGTAGTTGGTATCTAATAGTTTGTTTCTATGAATGTGTGAGTTTATTTTTGTTGCTCATCAGTGTTGTAGTGTTGCTTTCCTCTTATAGTTGATGTCTTTTCTCCGAATTATGCCGTTTGAACAACGGTATACTACTATGATCTTTGTTATCAACATAGCAATATATATTTTTTGTATTATGCTGGTGTCATTAGGTTGCTGTTGTTTTAAAGAAATATTATAGATCCTTTCATTCACACAGAAAAGTAATCAGTAAAAAATATCTTTATAGCCAAGCATCAAAGGTATGCAATGCAAGCAACTAGATGAATTGTGATCAACAGACTTAACATTTAAATTGTACCACTGTAGTCATAGCAGTTTAACGTAAACATGGGAGTTGTAAGCAGTAAGGGGTAAATATCATATACCATAGCAATGCTTGTTTGGCCGGGTAAAATTTATTCCGATCTACATATAACATTTAAATATGAATGAGGCTCGAAGTTGGTTTAAAAAAATGATTTAAATAGGAGTTTTTCTAGTAAAAAAACAAAACAAACTAGAAGCAACATTTCGTATTAATATGTTCGTGTCAACATTTATGATGGATTTGAAATTGCGTTTTCTTATGATAATTTTTAGCATCATGATCATTGTGCGTGATACGTGTGATATTAATTTGTATGCAGTTCTAATAAAAACAATGTGAGGCCGATGTTACGATGAAAAAAGACGACGTTCGTATACAAGGGTTCTGTCGGACTTTTAAGGTAGTAAATAAAAAGAACATGAAATAATTATGTAAATAAACAAACAAAATAATTACAAAACAGGGTTGTTTTATATAAAAATGTTTTAAAATAACTTGTGCAGTTAACATCGCTAGATGAATCTTGAGGTCTCATCAAAAGGTACCTTCTGACTAATATGAACCTGACTAAAACTCAGGATGATCAGATGTGCTCTAGAAGAGAAAGCAACTCCGGCTCTACATGCGTCACCCGCCTTGTAACTCAAATTGGGTGACACGTCTTATTCTCAGAGATATCTGAATTGTCAATAGTGTTGTTGTCAAGCGAACCCCATTTTCAATTACTAGATTAAAATACGTGGCAGACCAGACGCGATGACTTAACTTACAATTTATCATACAAACGCTTGTAAAGTAATCATTTAAACTATTGAAATTAGATGATTTGTAGATAAAAGCGCTGTCACAGTATGTGTACATCTCTCGTTGATAATGAATTTAACAAAGATAAAGTAATCTTAAAAACAGAACTTTAAGGTATTATTCCATGATTGATGAAAGCAGTGATATCGCGATATTTTGATTGTTTTTGTTTACAAATTAATCTGTGCTTTATTTACCTCATTTATCAAGTGTAATTTGGATGCCTTCGTATGATCTTTATGTATAAATTGTTCAAAACTAATGTAGTAACAGATATTTTGTGTAGAAATTTATTAGTATATGAATTGTTTTCTTCTTTTTTCTTTTCTTTCAAAAGGTTTCAATCTCAATTAGACATTGAGCAAAAAAAGCTGGACAACGGGATATTCCACATTTGCAGTTGTTTTGATGCAAAGGTTCACAATGTTAAATCATCTCATTCTGGAGACATGTATCCTTCAAATCAATCAACCCGATGGTAGTATTATTGAATGAATTATTTAGTTTTGTAAAGTTATAATTAGCAAGCTATTCGGTATAGTTTAGAAATTAAAAGTTCAACGCACTTATTTCATAGTTGTATATGTAGATATTAATGTATTTTCATTTCTATAGATTGAGATTAAACGACTCGTACAGCGGAGAAGTAGTTATGAACAAGTTGGTAAAATAATTCGGAAATAGTTCTCACCAAACAAATTGAATATCCTTATTTCTATCCCATCGATTTAAAAAAAGGAGAAATTTATCATAAAGAAAAGTGCATGCCCTTTATTACTTAACAAACAATTATAATGTATGAAAGGTAAATAGACATTGAACGAACGACGCAAATCCCTAGACGTGTTAACATGCTGTTTGAGACCAATACTCTGACGACATTAAGCTTATAGTCTAACGCACTATGAGTTATTAAGTATATCAAGTCAAGAGCAAGCTTAAGACAGATAATGCAAGTGTCAAAGCCAATGTATAGACAAATTTTATATAGCACAGCTTACATCTTTTTTAAAGAGGGACGGACTATACCAGAGCGACACCCAGACTTATAGATCGAAAACCAACTGACAACGCCAAAGCTAAAAAGGAACAAGAAAAAAAAACAATAATACACAAGATACATTATAGAGAACTAAAGACTAAACAACACGAACGCCACCAAAACCAGGGTCATATCAGGTGCTCTATAAGAGTAAGCAGATCAAGCTTAACATGAGACACCCGTTGTGTTGCTCAAGTTATTACATAACCGGTATATAGTCTTATTCGTTAGGTCACATTCGTGAATAGGGAATGGGATTATAGTTACGACATAATGAACATATCCGATATCATCTGTGAAATGAATATTTCATAACGGTTAACCAAGTTGCGAAAATAAATTATAAAGGAATTATTTCAACGTTATCATTTGGAACTTTTAGTGTCATAGATTCCTTGTAAGCAGCAACCATCTATCTAGAAAAATCATGACAAAAAAAACAAGCGCGGGAATATCGTTTCATTTGGGAGATATATAATCCGTATGCATATGCTGCTGGAATGTTGCTACATAAAATTAAAAAGTACATAATATGACAAATGACAATGAAAGCCGTACCTTAACCTATGATGGTTTACTTTTATAAATTGTTATTTGGATGGAGAGTTGTCTCATTGGCACTCATACCAAATCTTCCTATATCTATTGTCGTAAAGTTTTGTTTTCAACCGACCCTCATTGTCAATTTCTAAATGTAGATCTAGTTAAGAGGCAGACTTAACTGTATATGTTGTATCATTTCTCTCTCACCCAAAAGGATAGATGCGTTCAACATAGTCACCAACTTTTGAAATATTTAGTATAGAAAATCATCTATATAGCAGAAAGTAGAGTAAAATGATATTTATAACTTCTTTAGTTTCTTCCTAAGAAAATCCAGTATGCAGTCTGCCTCATATGAATTCAGGCACAAGACGTAAAGGAGAGGGGCACATTTGATTCACATGGGAATGCCATTAATTTGTTGAAAAAAGTCCTTCAATTGTTATCAAGAAATGAAGCATCTTGATAATGTCAGATTTACAGAATTTTCTGTTTGAATCGGGGAGATTTTTTTACAAAGGTGAATTGCTCCGTTCCTAAGACAAGATACGTGTATATCCCGGGTGCGGGAATTTCTCGCTACATTGAAGACCTGTTGGTGACCCTCTGCTGTTGTTTTTTATTTGGTCGGGTTGTTGTCTCTTTGACACATTCCCCATTTCCATTCTCAATTTTACATGTACGTTGGTCATTCTTTTTATGAAACAAAGCAAAATCAACTCTTTCGATTTATTATTTAGTTTCAAATGTGGAATACTTATGAAAAGTGTAGAAAAGTCAAATGTTTAAATACTATTAGAAGATGAAAGAGTCTTACATTTTATGTACTGTAAAAGATTTTTGCAGTTGTAGTCTCCACATCTGATTCACGCCGACTCCGGAATAGGCAGTTTCACATTAACTTTGACGCCCTGCTTTTATTGATGTTATTAACATAAAAACGGGCTTCGTGGAGCACTTATAAGACCCATGAATATACCGTTGTTTGGGAGGACACTATGTAGTTTAGTTATCCAATGCAGTGATGAAGATCCAGTTCTTCATCGTTGGCTGATATTCCAAAGGAACACAAAACAGACCATGATTATCTATGATGTCCTCTTTGTCCTTTTTTGAGGCGATATCAACATATTTGTTATTGAAGTAGGACACGTTTTTTTCATTGGGTATTGACAGATTGATTGACGTAGCATAGGTATTGATAGAAACGTTCAGTTTCTCAATTCTGATTTGTAATCAAATCTGATATTATCAAAACAAATTAACCCGTCGACGGGTGAAAAAAACCCAACTGTTTCCATGTATGTGTTTCTTGTACATAAGATCAAAAAGGGCATCATTGCGTAAATTCTAACGCAGACTTAAATATTTTAAAACTCAAACACAAACACACCATAACTAGTTGTTCTAAAAATTGCTTTACGTTTCAGTTTTTTATGCCAATTATTGAATAATTAAGATAAAGATGCAAAACACGGTTAAACAAGTTAAGAACTAACGTTGTGTTGGTCAGGTCTAAGAAAACATTATTGGTATTCTTATGTTCCATTTGAAATGCTGGCTTAATCGGTTCAACACTTTTATTTAAGGCAAACATATATTGAGAATTATGTAAAGATATACTGAGTGTTTTTGAAATATGAAGTGCTAAATGTTAATTGTTGATTCTACAAATAGAGGCAACAGTGATGTACCCCTATTTGAAACTCATAAATCGGTAGACAATAACAAATCCGGGTTACAAACTAAAACTGAGGGAAACGCATTAAATATAAGAGGACAACAACGACACAAAATTAAATGTAACACACACAGAAACAAACTAAGCATTAGACAAAATCCGATGAGAATGAAAAATATAACACCAAAACTAAATACATGAATTAGGGATAGAAAAGTACCGTGACACGTCTTATAGTAATGTGAATTCACATTCAACTATAAGAGGAAACACACGGCACAACAGAAACACCACGTTAAAATGTAACACAAACAGAAAAGAACTATAATATAACAATGACCATATTCCTGACTTGGTACAGGACATTTTTTAACACACAAAAAATGGTGTGTTGAACCTGATTTTGTGGCATGCCAAACCGCCCGCTTTAATTGCGATGTTAAATATATCATTAAAATGACAACATAACATTACAGGACTACGCTACAAATACATAGGAGAACATATTGAACAAAGAAACACACGAATAATAGCTAACAAAAGACACAAGGTTTAAAATTTAATACGCCAAAAGCTACAAACGGTTTTTGTTGCAGTAAATACATAGGAATGCATACAAAAATTATACCAGAGATGACTAGGATATTGACGAATGAACATATCCCGACGAACGAACTTAAAAGAAGCGATAATTGTTTTTTACAAGACTTACTTTAAACTTTAAGAATTGATTAATTGATACTCTGCATGCCGACTAAATTGATTGTCCTTGTGGTATTAATCAACTATAATTGGTGAAAAAAAGTTTTGAAATTGACCATCAATCATATCAATATAATTTTTTTTAGTTCTTTCACCTTGTATTAACTCAATAATCCATTCAAATCCCTTTTGGACCCTCTATTGTCAGGCCAGTGTCTTGTATATCAAATGTAGCTTTTACTATTGTAGAAGACATAACGTTATTTATAATCAATTCAACGCAAGGAGTTAGCTACAGACAGGTGAAATATATTTTGTAAACTACATGCAGACGATGCAAATTAATTTACTTCAACATGTTATTTATGCTAAAATAAGTTTACCATGTATAAACTGCAGCTCCCGTTTTGTTTGATTCGTCAAATTGCGTTTTCGTTCGTTCGTTCCTCAATATCCAGGTCATCCCTTTTAAAGCACTATAGTATATGGCTTACGATGAATGCTATAAAAAAAAATAAAAAAAATAAAAAATGTAGCTACCGAAAAAAGTGATGATGGCAAAATATTCGTCTTAGTGTTTTGCTGTATATTAAAATATCTTTTTTTGGGGTTTAATTATGTTTACAAACATTGCCTTTTATATAGTTTTTGTTTTTTGGTAGATCGTTTTACATTTTGTCGATTTTGGAATTTTTATAGGTTGATATGGGTTAGGAGTTTTGCTCATTGCTGAATTATCATAGTGTTCTGTAGGTGTTAACGTCATTTTATCACAAGTAAAGAAATGTATTATTTGCGATGATATCACTTTTTTTACACAGGGCAGGACGATCGGGTCATCCCCGTCCACTGACTCCTATCGTTTGCATATCAGAGAAATCCGGTGAGTGCTTATACAATATAGCTAATACTTCAAATGAAAACTTCAAATGTCTAGTAATAAACTAAATCTTTGTTCTAAGAAATTATACAGAACAAACGACTGATGGTATAGAATTAATCATACGACTATTTTGTTAATAAATATAAAAATATGTGGCATGAGTGTTAATGAGACAACTCTCCATCCCAAGTCACAAATTACAAAAGTAAAACATTATAGGTCTTCAACACGAAGCTTTGACTCACATTGAACAGCAAGCTATTAATGCCTCAAAAAATTACAAGACAAAAAGTGTACAACCATCCAAATGGGAAACCCCAACGCTCTTATCTATATTAAAAGCAAGAAATGAGAAACACGCATGAACCACATCAATAAACGACAATTTCTGAACATCAGATTTTTAATATTAAACACTAAATACCAATTTAGCATTACATATAATTTTAACAGGTCAATCACATCCCAGGGATTTAGTATGTAAATGTCTCTGACCGCTGAAGACGAAATGACGCAATGTACAATGTGCAATGCCAAAGATAAATGTTTCGACAGGCAGTAGGATAGTTAGGAGTTATTTTTTTTAAAGCAAAAATGAACGTGTATGAGTCTCCATACATCTCGCTTGAAATACAAATTAAGTTTGTTTTAATTTGCTGATGAAGGAAATAGCTATTTGTGCAAATGTAAACAAAATGCAAATACATAACTACATTTGTATGATAACCTTTACTATAACGTTTGTTTAAAGATTCGGTGAGTTTACACGGATCACTTAGTGTAAGTAGGTATCCTATCCGACTGATTTGTTAAGCAATTTTATATATGCAACGCAACTGGACCGGGTAAGCAAATTCATATATAACAAAGCTGGACGTTAAGCAACTATATTTACCATTCAACTGATTTGTAAAGCAATTCTAACTACCATACCATTGAAAGTGATGTGTTGATTAAATTCACATGATATATTATACCATACCAACGTTTTGTTCAAGCAATTTCATATACCATCTAGATTGCTTTGATATGTTGCATAATAACACTACTTTATCAATAAGGTTCATGAAACTTTGTTATGTTTTATTCAAACTGACAATCACAAGAAGCACAATTACTTTGATTACAGTTTAAAGTCACTTGAAACTTCAAGTTACAAAATCCACGATCTTATTGTGCTTGGATGGCTTAGTTTAAGTATGAAACAAGTGTACGTGCTCTTTTTTGAAAAAGAAAATCCTTTAAGGTAGATTCATGGTAAACCGCCATCTTGAATTGTACAATCACAGTACAAAATCGGTCTAGTTATTTGCCCAATTCAGCAAATTTGGAAACAGATTTTCAATTTTATGGTTAGACTGTTTATTTATATAAAGAAAACTTGCTAATTTATTGTATTATTAAAAATATTTTAACAAATATCAACCTTTTTAGTTTTTAAAATCATTTTTTTCAAATGAGCCATTTAAGGGGAGATAACTCTTTTAGCACAAAATGTATACTGGGCTAATAGGGAATTTTTTTATTTTTACTTGTGGCAAAAAAGCAAGTTCGGTGACACCATGTTTTCTTTTTATTTTCTTAAAACATGTTATAAAACCTATCTTCTCACAATTTATTTCAAAATTCTATCTCATTGAATTTTTTTTATGCACTGTTATGTTGTTTTTTTTATGAACAAACTAACCAAATATAAGCAATTTTCACAGACTCATAGCTTGAAAAAAAGCACGGTGACCCATACTTTTTATTATATTTTTGAAAAAACCATAGGAAAATCTTTATTTTGTCAAATTATAAGAAAATTCTGTCTCAAAAAAAACATTTACTTATGATCTACCTTAAATATCAAAATCTTTATAAATGTACTACTTGTAATCTATGGTCTTCCCGTATAGTATTTCGCCGATGTATTTCCCGTGTATGGTTACCTTTAATTAGAAAACACTCGGTAGACAATCATTCACTGCATATCACAAGTTCGATCGGAAACCCGAGACAAAAGATTGTAAGAAAGTTGCACAGTTATTTGATACGATAAACTATCTAACGACTGTGGAGACAGAGTTTTATTTACAATTGGAACGCCTTGAAACTATAAAAATTTATATCATGGCTTTATCAATTCACTGGTTCGTCATTTGTTCCACATTCTCTGTGCTCATTGTCACAGTCTGGTGCATGTCGATAACAAAGTCGAAAGCTTATAAGTTTGCGATACACAGTAACCGAATGCAATTTTAATAGTCGATAATGCGTAATGGATTTGTAATAATAATATTAAAAAACGCCATGGATCAAATATATCTTTAAGTGAACGTTTAATTGTTTTTTATATGTCTTTTATATTGAGTTTAACCATTTAGATTGTGAATTTCTATGTTGTTATGTGACACTACTATTTCAAGTCAGGAATCTATTGTTCAGTGGTTGTCGTTGGTTAACGAAGGTCATTAGTGGGTCATGTTATAGCTTGCTGTTTGATGCAAGCCTAGGGATCTTGTTAAATGTCGTACTTTTATCTTAAATTGGGTTTTTTTTTCTAAGCATTGTGACTTAGATGGATATTTGTCTCTTCGTCGTTATCACCAATTCCTAAATACACGACTTAGTTTTGAATATATGCAAGCACTGGTTTGATCACATTTCAATTACAAGCAAATCGTTTCATAAGACTTTATGACTATCAGATTCTTGTTTTCTTATGTTGTCTTTAGTATCATACGTATGCGAATGACCTGGCTATTTTATGATACAACAATTATATATAATTACTAGAACACACCCGTGATATCACGGGTCCGTGACTGAATTAAAGTATATAACTATGCGCAAGCCTTATTTTAGTATAAGTATTGTCATCTGATAAAGTCATGCCGATTATAAGATACACAGTTTTTTCTCGGCCTTCAAGTCTTTTTGTTTGAACCCGTCGAACTGAAACAATAATATTAATTATTTAGAAAACAAAAGGTCCTGGAATGGAGTATTTTTTAATCAACAGCATTGTCCTATATAAGTGATAAATAAAGTTGAATTCTTTGCTTCGCTGTTTTACGTCATGCCCACTAACAAATTGAAAACTGTACTTACACGACTTATTTTTAGTCCAGATTTTTAGTATTCGTATTGTTATCTTAGAAAGTCTTACTCATTAAAATACTACAATAGGTAACAATTTGACAATTTAGTAGTGTCAACCTAGTGATTATGACCCGTTTATATAGCATATTTATCCTGAATACACCGTTTGGTGGTGCGCCTGTCAGATGCGGAACGTACAGATAAGGTAATAGGTAACAGGTGAATATACTATTGGTATCGGTAGCGGACTCGACCCGGAACTTCTTAATTATTGGCAATATTAATTACGTGGAAAACAAAAGGGCCTGGAGTGGTGTAATTTTTAATCTACACATGTGTACTATATTAGTTATATATAAAGTTGAATTCTGTGATTCGTCGTTTTTACGTGATGACGGCTGACAAATTGGACCTCGTAATTTTAGTATTACAGATAACCAAGTTACACGTTTCTGGAAAATTTGATATTTCAATTTTAACTTTACGATTGTCAAAGTAAAGTAATTCAATTCATAAAACTCCGATCTTTCTTTTTACTAAACATTTTATAATAATAATAGATGGATCAAACAAAAAAAAAAAGAAGAAGAAGAGGGAGAAAACTCAAAGAAAGAATATGGAACAAAAAAATGAATGGACAATAGATACACGAAGGTAAGTAACGATCAATTCAAGACATTATAAGAACAAATCACGAACAACACAAAAAGAAAATATGATGAAAAAAAAATGAAAGAATGCATATTTTTCCTGATATTATGTCTCAGAGTAGACATTATAAAAACCTTTGGTACCATCATTAAGATTTCTGTACTACAGCTTTGTGGTGTTCATTGTTTTTTGTATATGTTATGGTGTATTTTAAAGATGTTTCCAAGCGTAAGGCTTTCCTAAATGGTGATTTCAAATATATTAAATAGGATTAAATAGTTTTGTGAACTTAAATACATACGCTACAAATTGTTTTCACTAAAACTAACTTCTTCAAAAGTAAAACTTATCTATTTTCTTTTCTAAGTTAACACTTATTCATTCCAATATTAGTATTTTTAATAGATATGGAAAACAAAACAGATACAATGTTGTGAATGGACGTTCATTGTAGAACTAATCTTTTCTCAGAACTTTGAATGGTCCCCTTTATATTTCCTCTCATACGTACACTGTACTTTTAGCAAATGTTGTCTAAACGTTTTCAAGGCAACATTGATATTGAAAACATATAGAAAAAATCAAATTGTCAACAGGTGAACCGAAAAGTTACATCTTCCTTTAACATGTCAAAAGATAACAGTACAAAAGAAAAATGAAGACAGTGTATCATTGATAAAGAGTCCGGTTTGTGGCAAGTTATCATCTAGTGACGTCAATAACTTGTTTGATTATAAGATACTTCCACATACAAATGACACCTATCAAAAACATTGTAATTGTCCATATGGAAGACACTAGTACTAATGCATTTTAAAGCAGATTTTAAGTTTCAATTACAACTACATTGTACAAGTCGATGTGTTTGTCTTGTGTATTATTCATGATAGTGTTTAACAAATAAAAGTGTTGATATCACCCTACTTGGTTACGCTGCTATATTTATAATCTTTTTTTACCATGTTTTAGAACACCGGTTGAATCCTTCCGCAAAACTAGTATGGGTGAGTTTTCCTTTTAAACATTCATCATCAAAATTAGGTTACGTCTATAGTCGCCGCCATGTAAAATTGTCACCATGTTTTTTGTAAAAAAAAAAAAAATATCAGCCGCGTTTACTCAAGATGCTGTTTTTCATTTAGCGGAAGTAAATCCTGTCCAAATATCCGCTACTGTCCTACCTTTTATCGTGTTTGCACTGTATAATCCCGACCTTCACATTTTTCAAGATTATTTACATTGTAAATCCACCATCATGGTTTCTATGAGGATCTCTTATTCCATAACATTCGTTACTTTCCGGTAATATCATTGTCAATGATGATACAATTTCCCGCGCTTTTTACGTAAAGATGTCCACCATACAAAATAATTTTGGATTATGTGAAGGTCAGGATTATACAGTGCAAACACAATTAAAGGTAGGACAGTAGTGGATATTTGGACAGGAATTTTCTTCCGCTAATTTAACGATATTTATTGTTGTAGATAACAAAAACATTTCAGAAATGAGGTGTGGAGGATCGTTACCTTATTTACAGTATGGTACTGGATCAACTTTAGAACCGATTCATAATGCGCATCACAGGTCAGTTGATAGGATGGTATGTTATGCATCGGGGATGGTACACGCATTGCAACGATTCTGGTATGTAAATGTGCTAAGAATAGATTGTACTTTTGTTTTGATAATTGAATCGGCAACTCAACTAATTGTCATTTTTCTGAAAATAATGGTTTGTATTTGTCTTCTTCGAGTCCAGGAGATATCGACGTTCTGTACATAAACACTAGACAGCATATAAAAAGGTGATATCTATGAATGTTGTTCTCGAAACGTTTAGTTATAACAGGTAGAGAGTCATGAAATTTGGAGTATATCTTTTTCGTAAAGTTAAGACTTAGCTTGTCATATCAACATTTGTGATCAGTGCCTTTTTTTACTGAAAATCATTTAAACTTTCCTTTGTATACCATGCGAAGAAAACACTCGGTGTTGTAACGCATTAATATTTAGCATTGTTTAGAAGTCACATTTGACTTTTGCATAATGTACTGAAGTATTTACTTTTACTAACAAAATGTTATATTAGAGTTAGCTTTGCATTAAAAACCAATAGATAGAGTGATTTGTACCCAATCTTTATAAAGGCAGAAATAATTATTCAGATTTCAGTGGACAAAAATCCGTTTTGATTCAAGGAACTAAAATTAAAAACCTTTGATGTGTTTCACTAAGTTTTAGTTTGTTCCCCGGTTTTTATTTTTTCTCAATCGATTTATGAATTTCGAACAGTTGTATACTACTGTTGCCTTTATTTACTTACACAATGGGCTAGTTATCTAATACGATAAATATGGGTTAAGTAAATTTCATCTCCATATGACATTTACTGGCCCCATATATACAGAATTATGTCACTAGCATACTGTTTTTCGACTTTATTTTACCAATTATCTTCACGTGTCGTGTTTAGACTATCAGTCTAATACAATGGTCAATGCATATAAGATAGTAGTAAAGTCGTATATATATGCCTCTAATCTTAAGAACCTACTACCGTTGGTCTATACATACACAAATGCTAAATATAACATCCTGTTAGCTAAAAATCTGTTGTATGAAATTATTTTAATCATCAATAATGATGAAAATATAAAAAAAAAAAGATGTGATATGATTGCCAATGAGACAACTGTCAACAAGAGACGAAAACAACACAGAAATTAACAACTATAGGTCACCGTACGGCCTTCAACAATGAGCAAAGCCAACACTGCATAGTCAGCTATAACAGGCCCCGAAATGACAATGTAAAACAATCCAAACGAGAAAACTAACGGCCTTATTAATATACATATATTTTAGTTAAACACATCACTGGTTTGTAGAGATCTTAGTTTAATATGATTGTTTGCCACCAAAGGTTAAAATAGAAACATTAGGGTTACACAAGCGATAAATTGTTTTTATGCTGTACTATTGTCTCTCTTTTAAAGTTTAGCTACTTCATTCACCAGAGAAAATAAAGATATACTCGGTGAGTTTCTTAACACAAAATATCTTCAACTTCAAAAGAAGACTTCCACAATGAACAGCTATAAAACATTACATATCATCTGGTCTTTTATCTGTTGATGATTTGAAAGTACTAACATTTCAAACATTGTATAGATCTCTAGAGTAAACAGTCTTAAGTTTTAAATTTAATTTGTACAATAATAGTGTATATTGTTTTAAAGAAAATTAAATTGACATTTCACAAATTTTCTAAGAATTTATAAGAATGTTAATTGTATTTACTTACATCGCTGTGCTTAACCATACATTTTACTACATATTTACAACAAAAAAGTTATGTAAAGGTGTTTAATATTGCTAGACATAGTCACGAAAAACCTTAGTCCATGTTTAAGATCAGAAAACAACGTGCCTATATCTTATAGCACATTTTCAAGTTTATAAATCAGGTGCCAAAAGAAGAAGTTTTGCGTTTGTTTTAATTTTTGCTCAACTCATGTAATTGTTATAGTGAATTGTGTTAATGTACATTAACGATAAAGTAACGATGTAGTAACAATAAATATATTCCCATGATTCAACTGTCAAATTGGATGAATCCTATTAGAGAAGATGATCTGCAAAGACAGTTAAAGAGTGATTTTACTTTTTAACCTACATTTGTTTTTCATTTACTGTAATGCCCATTATTTACGTATACATGCCTTTAATTTCATGATGATAGGTTCACATGTACTTTAAATAACAATTGTAAACTGAACCATAAGGAGAAGAAAACGAAAAATAAAAAAAATTCGAGGAAAATTTGAAACGGAAAGTTCCTAAGCTAATGCCAAAATCATAACCCGAAACACATCAAACGAATGGACAACACCTGCCATTTTCCTAATTTGGATTAGGCAAGTGTAACTGATCTGAAAAAGATGCATTTGAAAATCTATGTATTCAAATGTTTTAAAAAAAACTACAAATATATCTGGAGGAACAGAAAGTTTAAAGAGCTACTTCTTAAAGATGCAGAGATAAAAAGCTAGTCAGAGTCCATTCAGGATGATATAGAAAAAATGTATAAAATTGGGAAATTCATACTAGGAAAATAGTAGCAAAAATTAAATTGATTGATTGATTTATGGTCGTTGTTAAAACCCTCAATCTGTGGCGGACAGTTATTATAACATTGTATTGTTGGAGAACGTCATTTTTTAAGAGGGAATCATTTACATTTGACGTGTCCACAATCCTGGTGAAATAGTACAAGAGTGGAAAGCACCTCCCTCGAGTGCGATCGAATTTAAAACCTTATTGTTGGCAAGACAATTCTAATGTAAAATGTAGTTAATTATGTAAGATTAATCATCATCCGATGCCCCATATGCATATAGAACAAATACAAAACAGGTAAACAAACAATATGGAAAAACTGCTTATTCATACTTAATATGGTAATTGCTTTAATATAATACTCAAGTTATAACTAAATATGACTAAGTTTTAACTTAGTTATTAATCAATCAATGATAATTGTTACAGAAGAAAAGAGAAAGAGAAAGAGAAAGAGAAAAGGAAAATCAAAAGGGTACGAACGCTCAAATAAGAACTACAATTTGTTGTATCCAATTTCGCATGAAGGCTCATAAGCAACTTTGTCCAAATCATTCAAGACATGCAAGTAACAAACACAGGCATCTTAACAAGTATAATTGTCAACACAGAAAATATTATTTAAATTCTCTTTGTGCTGCATACAGGGTTTAAATATGATTACAATTTGATGTTCATGTTTCGAGGCTAAGCATAACAGATAAGTCGGGAATATGGCAGTTGTTATCTTATAGTTCACGCACAGTGTTGCATTCTCTTTTGGTTTTTGTTGCACTTCAGTGTGTCTGTTATGTCTTTGTTTTCCTCTCATAGTTGATGAGTTTTTATCGGTTTTAGTATATAACCCGGATTTGTTTTCTCGCAATCGATTTATGACTTTCGAACAGCGGTTTACTACTGTTGCCTTAATGTTTATCATGAACATGACTTAAGAAATAATTTATGGGGGATGGCATATATCGTGATTGTACCACGGGTTGGCCCTTTATGACAAATATTTTACCCTGAGCAATATATTTAAGCCCCCGTGAATTATTTTGATTCCAATCGGACAAATACGGCTATTGGTTTGGATCGAAGCGCTCAATGTGGAGGAAAATATTTGCCGTTCCTATAAATAAACGCACTATTAAATTGACGTAAACGAACGGTGCAAACTGAATTAGTGACATGCTTAAAGTTTTTACAATAACGTATTTATATAGTTTTGAGTGAATTTAAATTATAATTTACTTATAATGTCTTATATGTTTAAAAATAAATCGGCTTATACCACATTTAGCATCGTTTGTTTACGTTTCCTTGTTGTGATGATTTTTTGTTTTGACAAGCGTGTATTTTCCCGTAAAATGCTCATATTCTTACGTCATCGTTTATGACGTCAGGTATCTCGTTCATAAAAAAACATATGCCGTGCGAGTACGATTGGAACAGCCTGACAATATATTCATATTTTACCACGGGTGTGTACTCAAGCGTTTGAAGAACGTCATGTTAGAATATATCATATATTCTTTTATATATCTCAAATGGTTGATCTTGATGTTTACCAGAAAGATAAATGTAACTTCGACAACTATTTCACTAGAATTCAATCCATTTTTTTATTACATAGTTTAAATTAGGTAATAAGGTGTTCAATAGTTCGTTGTCAGTTGTATAATTATGTGACTTTTTCTTGATATCGGGGCATGAAAGATATATTTTAGAACGCAATGTCCTAAACATTTGACTAAAAATAACATAAGAAAAAATTTAATGGACAAAGGAGGAAAATTCTTTGCTTCCTTTCTTGAAAACAAGAACATCACATTAACATAGTTTCTTTTATCCGGAGATCGAAAACTACAGCAGAACCATACTTTTTAGAAATAAATGTGACATTGCATTTTTTCTATTGTGGAATTACTTATATTATTGATTGACATGATTGAGTTTTTGTTATTGTTGTTCATGAAGCATTGGCACATTAATTTCTTCAGTGTATGACGTAAATCGGGAATGTTGCGGAATTTAAAGGAACTTTGTTTCAAAAAGAACGCTGACCCTCAAACCAAAAAATAATGCGCTTTTTTTGCGTGCATGATCGACAGCTGCATTGTATTACTCTGTTTGTAAATAAAAAAATATTTCGTTTCATCTAAGACATCGAAGTGCTTAAGAAACATAACTTATAACTACTAGTATATATATAGAGTAAACATCTGATCACATATTAATGATATCAAAGTTGTATGTGATAGCACAAAAAATATATAATTAAAGGACATAGACTGTAATACTGCAGGCTTAGTTTATACGATAAAATAAAAATGCGAAAATCTTATAAATGTAGGACGAACAGGTAATACATTGTATAACAGAATGATATTGATTTTATAGAAATAAGAACAAACAAACAGACAAACGTAGCGAACGACTCCATTAACTTTATTCATGCGATAAAAAATCTAAATGTCCCGGCAATTGGAAATGTTTTTTGCAAACAAATATCCCGAATTAAGATTAATAATTGTAAACTTTAGAGCCGAAACGTATTAAGACTTTGTTATCATTGTTATAGATTTAATGATAAATATTTATGATTGGCGATATTTTATCTTAAAGTAAAATGTAATCTTGAAGTATAATTCTTTCCACACATCTTTGCTATATTTTTGATAAATTATGTAAAAACAAAAGTTTATCTTCAGATCAGATAACAACATTCTCTCTTAAAACAAACCATGTGCTTCAAACTAGAAAAAACACTCATTGGCATCTTTTGCCCAAGCGCACGCACACCCGTGTTGTATCGTATACATCATAAAAGACAAGGTTTAATTTAAAAACAAAAACACTTTCTGAGGGATTTTAATGTAATGTTCTTTATTTAATTTAGATGCTGCTGCTTACTGCTAATATTAATAATCCTAACTCTTTAGTGGTTTGCAAATATAGATTATTAGAAGTATTTTATGAAATATTTCAGATTAAAGACTTTAATTCATTCGCATAAAGACGTGATCACTGGTGAGTTCTCTTGCATTCTTAACTGCATATAAAGGTGTTCAAAAGGTTTGAGCGCACTCATGTAATAAAAATAACTGTACAGATAAGTTGAATAATTACAATGTACTGAATGTATCCGTGGTAAATTTCCTATTAACTACTGCAAATAATCATTTTGCAAATAGTATATACATACTTGAACTATTAGGCGATGACTAGAGCTTCACATATTTTGTTTTATAATGGATGCATTAATGAGCAAAAAACAATCACGCCAGTACCGAAACATTTACTTCTGAGCTGATAATACACTCGAGCTTGATAGTCCACCAGCAGAGGTATCGACCAAGTGATGTAAAAAAAGTGAAAACAACACGTCTAAAAATGTCCGAAGCGCTTTTCTGGATTTACCTTCATCAGAAACGCTCAAAACCAAACATTTGAAATCCGAAGATGTATAAGTACCAAAACCGTTGAAGAGCTATATGTCAGAAATACCTAAAATAAATAGAGAAATTCATCTAAAGCAAACTTTGCCTGAGGGAGTTGACACCAACTGGCGTATTCCTGACCTTTTGATGGTTTTTCAGAGGAAAATGGAGTGTTAAATTTGGTTTGATTGCATGCAAAACCTCAAACTTCTTCTATTTTAATGATTTTAATCATTTATATACAATGCATCTCTCACGAATTGAAATTTAATTCACCAGGATATGATGATGAGTTACTACACTGCGATGGTTACATTATTCATTGTTTGAATGTTCGAAGACTCTCTAAAAAAGATTGTGATGCAGAGATAACAAGTGCGTTATGTAACTTCATATATATAATGCAGATATAAAAAAGGCTTGCAACAAAACACACCAACACAGAACATGTAGTACAAAACAGTTTTTTTATCAGCATTCTTGTATAAACAAACGCTCATCCATATCAGAAAACGATGAACATCTGTCTTATTTCTGACAGGATAAAAGTATTTTTGCAAGAGAAAGCAGAGTTAAATCTGGTTTTGTAGCTATCTAGACTTCTCACACATATAAAAGAGGGCCAAAAGATACCAGAGGGACAGTCAAACTCATTCATTGATAAAAGACTGACAATGCCATGACTAAAATGAAAAACATAAACCTACAAATAATAGTAAACAAAACACAACATAGAAAAAAAGACTAAGCAGCACGAAACCCGCCAAAGACTGGACGATACCAGGTGCTTCGGGAAGGTAAGCAAATCCTACTCCACATGTGCACTCGTCTTGTTGCTCGTGTTTTTAACAACGTGGTAAATATTCAAATTCGATAGGTCACATTCGTGAAAAGGAAACGGGATTGTAGTAACGATATAAAGAAAAATATCCGATATCTTCTGTGAAACGCTTATTCCTAACGGTAAACCAACTCGTGATGTAACAGTTCATTGATGCGTTTAGATTAGCGATATCAGTTTAATCCTACTTCACATGTGCACTCGTCTTGTTGCTCGTGTTATTAACAACGTGGTAAATAGTCAAACTCGGTAGGTCACATTCGTGAAAAGGAACCGGGATTGTAGTAACGATATAAGGAATAATATTCGATATCTCCTGTGAAACGGTTTTTCCTAACGGTAAACCAACTCGTGATGTAACAGTTTATTAGTGCGTTTAGATTAGCGATATAAGTTGAACAATGTTAGTGTAATTGGTTTACGTGACTTTTATTAGTATCCAGCAGCCATTACTTTACAAACATACAACCCTACTGACTTAAAAGTTGTAATGAACATACAAATATACATAACAAATACGATTAACAGTGCTTGTAGTATTATATACACTTGCTACAAAAATTTAACTAAAGAAGAATATAAAGCTTTAATGTTTTCTGATGCATTTGTTATTTGTTGAACTTATACTTTTTAGTAGATGATGAATTGGTTCACTGCAATGGTTACATTGTCCATTGTTTGAATGATAGACGACTTTCAAATAAAATTTATGAGGTAGAGAAAGCAGGTAATATTTTAAACTGGTTTTGTAATACTATGCAGTTTCCTCCTAAAGTGAGAACACCTTAGTTTAAAAAAAGAACGGTATGAAATATAAAAATCCCAATAAATACTTAATATAACACTCGCACTGCTTTTTAAAAATGATACATCTGTCATGTACATATGCGTATTGTTGATCCCTTTTCATGTTATAGAAGTACTTAGTTAACAAGCCCTCGTCTGTCATCCGGTAGGTAAGAATTAAGTTATATAGACACAATGCATAACCGTTGAATCTTGTTGAAAGAAACAATGAGCCCGTACGCAAACTTGTTTGATTTTCACGAATCAACGTTTGTCTGTTGTATCTATAACATAAACTGTTGTTTTATTATTTCTGATAACATTGAGAAAATGCCCGGGAATGAATTCAATCCACCATTTTTTTTTTTAATTTCCTGTATCAAGTCAGAAATATGGCAATTGTTTCTGTGTATGTTGCATTGTCGTTTGTTTTTTCGTTACACTTTAGTGTTCTGTTGTTTCGTTGGTTTCCTCTTATGGTTATTGTGTTTCCCTGGGTTTAGTTTGTGGCACAGATTTGTTTTTCTGTTAATCGATTCATGACTTCTGAATAGTAGAATACTGCTGTTGCTTTTATTCAAACAACAATCAGACAACAGAGCTAAGTATACAGTTTTTATAAAAAGTATGTTACCGAAATTTCTAGCAGTTTAGAAATTTGCGAATAAACATTATGTAAAAGTATGTAGTAAAACAGATGACGTCATACTATATTCATAACACAAAAAGGGGCAAATAGAATGTAATCAGTTTCGTTTCAAACATACCTTATAACAATCTAACAAATATCCACTATAACATACAAAGTAAGAAAGTGAGAAATGAAGAACAAAAGTTAGAAAAGGTTAACTTAAGAATTGACACAACAAAGAGAATGAAGGGATTCGAACCTTAACCGACAAGTCCTTGCCTTTAACTCGTTGGTCTTAATAATGCTTACCTCGCGGCTACCAACAAGCCCTTTATGTCCGTTGTACCGATGTGATTCATATGTTTATCTATATTTATATACAATATATATATTAAAAATTAAATACACAAAAAGAGTTTTAAAAGCAGCATTGTCTAGCGCTTTCATCCATCTTGGGACTTTTCAAGACTATGAACGTCGTTATGGGGAACACATTAGTATTATGACGTAAAGTCATTGTTCGTAACATATTAGTAGTATGACGCGACGTTATTGTTCATGTAACTACTAAGCATTAAGCTTGGCGTCAAACACTTTTATGAATTTGCCCATACATATGTTGGCATATGATGGAGCAATTTTGGTGTCCATGACAGTTCCATTAACTTTCAAATTATGATCTCCATCAAAAGTGAAGTGTTTTTTATCAAGTACCAGCGTGAGCATTTTGACCAGGCATTCAGTAGGTGGATAAATCACTGGTCTGGAATTCCAAACTTCTTTACATGCATCAATGCCATCTGCAAGTGGAATATTAGTGTAGACGGAGGTGACAACCCTGGAAACAAGAGTTGTGTCGTCGGGAAGTGGATTTTAGGCCTGCATTTTTTAAAGATAATCGGTTGTACATTGATGTGAGATGGTAAGTCTTCAACATATTGACGAAGATTGAAGTCAACGAATTCCGATATTTTTTCCGTCGGATGACCATTCGCTAAAACTATAGGTCTTCCTGTGTTATTGGCTAAGGTAAAAGATAAAATCTGCCCGGTTTTGGATTTTCTGGTTTCAACTATTCAAGAGTGTTGTCATCGATGGAACCATCGTTATGCATTTCTACCAAACTATCAGGTATTTCTCTGCTAAAAGATGTTGTAGGATCAGAGTCTAGTTTTTGGTAGAACCTTGCATTGCCAAGTTGTCGTTCAGCCTCTGGAATATAGACATATTTATCCATGACAACCACTGCACTGCCTTTGTCTGCAGGTTTAATGAAGATTTTGTTGTTAGATCGTAAGTTTTTCAGTGCAGTCCGTTTTTCATTGGTAAATAGTTATCAAAGGTACCAGGATTATAATTTAGTACGCCAGACGCGCGTTTCGTCTACATAAGACTCATCAGTGACGCTCATATCAAAATATTTATAAAGCCACACAAGTACAAAGTTGAAGAGCATTGAGGATCCAAAATTCCAAAAAGTTGTGCCAAGATTGTCGAAGGTTTATTGTTATTTTTAGTATTTCTAATAATGTCCGACTTAAAGTTATCAATAAATGATTCCAGGGTAGCATTTTAGCTCGGTTTCGGGATCCAAGAACAACCAACAATCAATCCTACAATTTACACCCGTTACTTGAAACTTTAGTTGTTAAAATTTAAATCATTGCCTATAATTTTTTCAAAGAAATCTTTTTATTTCTAATTTGTAGTCAGTTTACTAAACGACGGTTCCCTAAATAGGAAAGTTTTGATAAGTATAAGTATCACAGTAACATTTCAGTCTCCTAGTACATATTTGTTTAAGTCATAAAACTTTTGTTCTTCTGGAGAAAATTCCAACCATAATGAAATAAGGAGGTGCGGTAAAATTGCCAATTAATCAACTTTCTACCAAATACAAAATGACGGAAATGTTAGCTTGCTTACATTGCTACTTCATTTTATATCTCAAAATTACCATTCCATTATATGAACTGCATATTCAAAAATATGTTTTGTCACCAATATCCTAATAGAGCACGTATCATCATACTGTTTCACCCGTGTCCGTTCTACCGTCAATCGCGCACTTGGTGTATACATATAGGGTTTATACGGCTTATTATTAAGGACTGAGTACTGTCTTTTTGCTTCAGGTTTAAATTATGTACCTGGTGTTACCAAAAATGTACTCATATTAAAGGTGCGCATTTCGTTTTGGTTTCCTTTATTTTTTGTTCATGACAGGTTGCTGGATTAGACGTTTTGGTAGAATATAAAAGGCACGCAGACTCCGGCTTACATCTCCTACATGTGGAATTTCTAGCTGAACCTTTGATATTTCGCATTTGCACTTTGTTTTACTTAAAGAATGCATGTATGATCTCAAGATTTGTTTCGTAAATAATTTTCCACAAATGACACTGTTGAACTTTGTGAAATTTTGCATACAATTTGCACTGTTTGTCCGACTTACTGAGCTTGTATTGTATTGTCCCGAACATGCATGAACTATTTGCCACTGAACGTAAAACAACCATAAAAAAACGAGCAATTATAAAACTGTTTACTGAATCATATTTTTAAAGTACTATATTTCTGCATGGATGAAGCAACGGCACCACCATTGCCTTAAATGATGGAGTAAAAAACTCAGTAATTCAAATGAATCACACGTGAAATTTTTCATGTTATTTTCACGTGAACTTTGCAAAAATATGAAGGTATTTTTCATCATTTTAATTAAATTTTAGAACAAAGATATTATTTTAATAATGTTATTTTTAAAAATAACGTGCATTTAACGTGTACCGAATTCCGGTGATTTATGCATGAACCATTATCATAAGTTTCATACACGCGTAACCTACCAGTATAAGCAAGTTTCAAGTATTTCAAATGACAATTTACACTTAGACTATAGCCACACAGTAGGACAGTAAATGAACAAAAGACAAGTAAATCAGAAACATGCATGGATCACGCAAAAACATGCAGGGGCGACACCGGAGTAATGGGAGCTTGCTTCTTGCAAGACATTCGCCGTGAAAACAATTTGATATGAAGACAAGCCTTTGTTTCAACTTTGTTTTAAAATTTCCAACATAAGGCTGTTACGGCCCAGGTCAATGTTCTTAAGCATCACATATTTTTCTTTCATTTTACTGTTAGCTTTCTTAAATAAATATTCACATATTATAGACTATATTTTTTATAACTTCTTTTTTGTTCAATTTCAGTTAAACACTATTTCTGATTTCTTTTTTATAAATTTTAAATGTCTTTTTCTTTTTCTTCATCTTTTTGAAACCCTGGTTTTGTATTACGACTGACCAGTTCAGTAAAGAAACAGCTGCTTCATGTTTGCATAAATGTGTTTGTAACCAATCTATAGCTAACATGCTATTATTTCCATATTTTTTATTCCGTGTCTATAGATAGTCTCGAACGGGGAGACAAGATTTATTTTGTCTGTTGGTTGCTTGGCTAGCGTAAACTAATCGATGTACCTCATACTTTGAAGTTAGATGGGGATTGTTTTTAAATAAATGCTTTAATTTTAGTACTCTCTGATGTATTTATGATGGCTTGGTTTGAAGCGAGAACAGACGAAATATGCGGACTAGTCATTAAATTAAAGGATGCGAAAAGATATATTAATGTAACTTTTTCAAAGTTCAAGTTGATCAATTATTGATTTAAGTGAATAAATCAAATTTATTTTCTCGAGGAATAAATCAAATCAGGAACATATATATTGTTAGGTACACTGTTCCCAAATTGAATAGTATACAAATCCTAGTTCTAATATCATAGTAATAATTATTCATCGGCCAAAAGGATAGTATCTTTATTGTGTTGGAAGAATCGTAAAAATGTTTTATTTTCTAAATTCTATTTATTTACCCGGACATCGTAGAGTTTAAAATTCTTTTTTTTTACCATATTGGACTTCATATTGTGTATTGAATTGAAACACGAACGCGGACCTCGATGAGAACACCTTGATTGAAAGTTTGCAAATATTCCGACCAATGAAATTCATTTTACTATGTAACGCGAACTTTAACGAAAGCACCTACATGTAGATGAAATATTGTGTATTGAATTGAAACATAAACGCGGACCTCGATGAAAACACCTGGATTGAAAGTTTGCAAACGTTCCAACCAATGAAATTCATTTTGATATGTAACGCGAACTTCAACGAAAGCATCTAGATGAAATATTTTATGTATACGACAATTAGTTTTGATTAAGACATTACCGCTCAAATAAAGTTAATAAAAATTATATCAGAGCAACAATGCATAATTGTTTCTTTTCCATTCTTGTTTCTTTTAATAATGTTTATGTTGATTTTAATTTGGTAGGTAGACTTATATTAAATGCCCTAAACGTAAATATACGGTTTTTTTTAAATGCATTAGACGTAAGATAATGTCGACTTAGAGCAATTCAAGGTTGTAAAACTTAAATCAACCAATCCATCGTTATCGCAGACTAAAATTTATCTCATATAAACAAAATAATGTTCATAGCAAGACTTTGTGTACGTCACGGTGCATGACAGCACACTAATCCCTGTACAAAATCGGAACCACAATTCACAATTTTCGTATTGTGCTGCTTTTCCACAATTTACGCCCGTTTCGCGTCAGTGACCGATATTACAATTTGACACAGTTTTAAAAGTTTATTGAGCTGTTCCTTCATTTACAATGTTGTGCAAGACTTAACTGTTTATTAAATTCAACAAATGTCAGCAGTATCTTCATTAATTTTATTATTTAACACAACATTGTTTTTATTACAAGCTATTTCATATATCAATATACAGCTAGGGAATATTTGTTGTTGACCGAAAATATAAGATACATCGATTTAAACTATGTGAAAAATAAATAATTTTTGTAAGTTACTTTAATTTCCGTGTCTACATTTAATTTACTAGTACACTATAGTAAGACAGAAAAAGAGAAACGGAAATATACAGGAATACCCAAAGTTTCGTAAGTCATTGCAATAGACCATACATTACTTACATGTCACAAGTTTTCATAGCACTCAGCAAGTTTTGAAACGAATATGTGAGATAAAGATCTACTGCATCTGGGCAAATTAAAAATATGTTAAACATCTAACTATTTTATTTTTAACAGATTCACAAGTTTTGAATTTTTTAAACCGTGCATCAATATTTTATTGTTTTTATTTAAATTCCTTATATGTTACGTGTATTGATCATTTATTTGTTTAAATAGTGAAATTTAATAAGAATACACGCATTTATATATATAAGTCGATAAAGTTTGAAACAAATAAACGAAAGATACAGCGATGTTGTTATGCTTGAGTGATTTACCTGTTAAAAGCTCGGGTCTCAACACGGTTTAAAACGAATTAATACCAGTTTGAAATAGTTTAACGGGGGCGTGGCCTATTTGTTTGACGTAACTTACCGCCAACTTGAATTAAATTGAACGACTGCAAGCGAATCTATTTGACTGGCATTAAAATGATTTGATATGCATTGAAATAAATTAAAAATGATTTTTAATTTTTGTCAATCTTTATCAAATGACGATTAATCTCATTTAAACAGCGTTAATGCGTTTTTGTCCGATCAAGTTAAATTCGGGTTACTAGTGAGAACGGACTGCACTGAAAAACTTACGATCTAACAACAAAATCTTCATTAAACCTGCAGACAAAGGCAGTGCAGTGGTTGTTATGGATAATAATGTCTATATTCAAGAGGTTGAACGGCAATTTGGCAATGCAAGATTCTACCAAAAATTAGACACTGATCCTACAACGTCTTTTAGCAGAGAAATAACTGATAGTTTGGTAGAAATGCATAACGTTGGATTCATCGATGACGAAACTCTTAAATATTTGAAACCAGAAAATCCAAAACCGGGCAGATTGTATCTTTTACCTAAAATTCATAAGGCCAATAACCCAGGAAGACCTATAGTTTCAGCGAACGGTCATCCGACGGAAAAAATATCGGAATTCGTTGACTTCCATCTTCGTCAACTTGTTGAAGACTTACTATCTCACATCAAAAATACAACCGATTATCTTTGAAAAATGCAGGCCTTAAATCCACTTCCCTCCGACACGACTCTTGTTTCCATGGATGTCACCTCCCTCTACACTAATATTCCACATGCAGATGGCATTGATGCATGTAAAGAAGTTTGAAATTCCAGACCAGTGAAATATCCACCTACTGAATGCCAAGTCAAAATGCTCACTCTGGTACTTAAGAAAAACCACATCACTTTTGATGGATATCATTATTTGCAAGTTAATGGAACTGTCATGGACATCAAAATGGCTCCATCATATGCCAACATATTTATTGGCAAATTAGAGAAACAACTCCTTCAATCTTCCTTCGAAAACCCGCTTTCCTGGTTTAGATTGATAGATGATGTGGATATGAAATGGAATAAAAGCGACGAGGATTTAGACACTTTTATCATTCATGTCAACAACATACATCCAAGTATCAAATTTACTCGTGAGAAATCTAAATTCAAAATCGCCTTTTTCGATACTTCAAGTTCGCTCACAGAGGGCATCATATCTGCATATTTATATTCTAAACCTACTGACACTCATCAATATATGTCCCCTAAAAGTTGCCATCCTGTTCATCTTACCAAGAGCATCCCGTACAGTCAGGCACTAAGAGTCAAGCAAATATGTGCAAACACAGAAACAACTAAAAGACAACTACATCAACTTGAAACTCGCCTGAAAAAAGGGGCTACAAACACAGAAATATCAAAAATAGTTTTCAGAAAGCGGAGTCAATTCCTAGGAGTAAACTATTGGAATACAAAAATAAAAAGAAAAATAAAAGGACTCCATGTGTTCTTACTTGCCACCCATTTCTCAAAAACAGTGTTGGTGTCATTCATGAGCATTGGAAAACAGATGAAAAGAATTCCAAACTATCCAAGATTTTTCTCGAGCCTCCCATGATAGCTTTTAGATAAAGACAACAGTAGTATACCGCTGTTCAAACTCATAAATTCATGGACAAAAAAGAAAATCGGGGTAACAAACTAAAACTGAGGGAAACGCATAAATATAAGAGGAGAACAACGACACAACACTACAATGTTACTAACACACAGAGAAACGAGCCAAGCATCAGACAAAATCCCACGAGAATAACAAATATAACATCAAAACCAAACACATGAATTTGGGATAGACAAGTACCGTAACACATCTTATAGCAATGTCAATTTATAACAATGGCCATATTCTTGACTTGGTACAGGACATTTTTAAAGGAAAAAATGGTGGGTCGAACCCTGATAGTCTGCGGAACCTGCTAATGCGGGCTGAAGTGTCTGATAATAGAAGTACTTCTGGAGAATGTCATTCGTGTGAAGAAAAACCGCTGCAAATGCTGCCTACAGATGCAGCATTCATCAACATTTCACAGTAAGGCAACCGAAAATAACTATAAGTTGTTTTGCAATGTTACCTGCAAAAGCATGAATGTTTATATTTACATACTACAATGTTCGGTTTGTGGCCTCCAATATGTTGATGAGTCAAAGCAGCCTTTCCACAAAGCCTCAATGGCCATAGGAGTGATATCTCTAAGAAGCCACTTCTCTCAGTTTTTCCGCTTTCCAGACATTCGGGTCACAACCTTGATGACTTTAACCGCATGAAAATTCTAGTGATTGAACAGAACATTCACTGGAGTGATGCCCAGGTTCAGGTTCGGGAAAGCTTTTGGATAAAGGAACTTAATGTACATCATCCAGTAACGGAAAATAGTTATATTTATAAGTATATATATAAAATATATATATATATAAAGTCTATAAGAATCTACTAACCAGTAAACTTAATAGGTATTGGATTATCAAAATTGACAATACTACACAAACAGGAAAAATTATATGAGTCTGAAAGATTGTGTAACAATACCGATAAATAGATGGAAAACAAAACACTAAAAAGTGTCGAATATCATTGCACAAAGATGGAAAAACTGAACAGATGATATAAATTATACAATAATTGCAAATATTTCGGCTCAACAAATGGCCTTCTTCTACATATATACATATGCATATAGATAAATCATCTTAGTTGTAAATAAACTCATAAGATACCAGGATTAAATTGTGTATCAACACCAGACGCGCGTTTCGTCTACAAAAGACTCATCAGTGATGCCCGAATACACAAAAGTTTAAAAGGCCAAATAAAGTTCGAAGTTGAAGAGCATTGATGACCAAATTTCCGAAAAGTTTTGCCAAATACAGCTAAGGTAATCTATTTCTGGGGTAGAAAAGTCTTAGTATTTCAATTTGTTTTGGTAAATTCATAAATATGACCATATTAATTTTAATTCATGTCAGCACAGAAATGCTGACTACTGGGCTTGTGATACCCTCGGGGAAAAAAGCTCCTCCAGCAGCGGCATCGATCCAGTTGTTGTATCCATTAGAAGTTGAGAAGTTCAGTACTTGTGTCATACATAAAAGGTTTCAAGGAAGGGATCGATTCCTATCGAAGGCATTTAACATTACAAAAAGTAAAAGGATTTATTTTTTGTGGACAGAAATTAAAAAATGAGCCAAACTTAACTTTGGGAAATCAGGCACACCAAGGAAGCAGTTGCATACAATTGTGTGGGTCCATTTCAGATTTGCGAAGCGTTGATTCTAGAAAAAAGAATCAACAGTAAATGAATATGCTGACATCACCATAAATGGTTTAAGAGGTTGTTAATATTGGAAAAATACCAATTAAATGAGACATGACTGTAACCTCATGCCAATTAAAACCAACAATAGATTTAGAGAGCAGTCGTAGAAAGTGACCATTAATATAGTCACCACTATTTCAGCCCGAGTCAAACTTACTTATTATTTTATAATGCTAAGGAAAATTTGAAGAAGTCAAATTAAAAAAGATAATCTTATTTTGTAAATAATATTTTTGCTGTTAAATGAAGAGTCATTGGAAATAGATTAATACATTATTTTGGCATGCTTTCAGGAGATTACAGGACAACTATACATAAACGGAAAGAACTTGATATAGCAATTAGACTGATAGAGGACGGGAAATCTTATAAGGACACCGTACGCATCTTTAATATGTGTGTAAAAAATGGAAATAGCCTGTGTTGCAGGTATCTTTTCAAGTGCAACCAGTGGATATGTTCAATGCCAGGTTTGATAAAAGCAGTTAAAAATTCAATTGCGTTTTCTACCAAAACAAGCGTCTATATTGAAAAAACTAAACACTCAGACACAGCTAAGGCAATAGCTTGGCAGATTAGTCGAATGTTTTACGTAAATCAACAAAAGTCACACAAAATCAAATGTATTTATCCGGCCTTTAAATGCATTTGTAAAAACACATCTTCTGCAGAATTCTTCTGTTCTGACTCTCTACATATTGTTGTTGTTGTTGCAAAGAATATCCCTAGTTTACCGAAGAACTACGAAGGTATTCCTATCTTTCAAAAAGTTTCTAATGGAATGTGTACGGAAGGAGACCGTATAAAGCAGAAGCACGAACAATTGTTGAGTGAGCAGTCGCGCTCTGTTTGTTTGTTGCACGGGGTGTCGTCGAAGTATGCCCATCAATTGTTTAGTGACCATTCCAATCTTGTTTCCATTGTTCCTTCTTTGATAAGGTCAAAAAGTTTTAAAATCAATAGGAATCGATTTAATGTAGAGAAATGTGTAACTATCACCTGCGGACTGAAAGGTTTTATACCAGTTGGTGAAAGGCATTTCCCGGATTCACTCAATGCTTCAGATGGTACAATAGTTAAAACTGATGTGATTGAAGGAAATGTGAATCTTGCTAATTTATTGGTAGGTGACCATATTGAAAGTACTACAATGAGTGGTACTCTTGGTGGCATGTTGCTTTACTATAACAGAATTTGCTTCATAACCTGTGCTCACGTCATGCTGGATGAACAAAGCATGATTTCAAGAAAGAACAATGCAATCCATAACAAGGATCTTCGTGTATTTGTTAAAGATGCGAATGGACAAAGAATAGAATGTGGGAATGCAATGCGGTGTGATTTTGAAACAGGTTCGGACACAAAGCCAGGCATTGATGTTGCAATTATTGAAATGAATGACCAATGTAAAGTTAATCCACATTCCATGGTTCTTGACAAAGCAAACAATCAACATTCTTTTATGTACTTAGGTGTGTATTTTTTCATGCGTACGATACATTGTATTCAAATTTAGTTAAGATTGATAAAGATACAATTTATCATTGTTCACATCCAGGGTAAAGAAAACGGTATACTGTTAACTACTTTTCTTATCCTGATGTACAAATTGGTGATATCATTATTTCAAAACATGTGCAAAACATATTTGATTTTATAGCGTACGTTTGATATTGTTATATTCATTTATAAAATCTATGTTGACAAAAATACCCTATCTTTTCACGAAGTTTAAAAAACATTTTGCTGAAAACTTCGAACTTGTTTTATTCGTCTTACTATTTATAATTATGGATGAAGGATGTATAATGATAAAAATTGTTTGGAGCCTGATATAGTAAAAACCAAACTATAGAATACTTTCAAATTATATGAATTTTCTTAATAAAATAAGGTTGTTTAATCGGGACCCGTCGGTGCAATTCATTTACGAATGATGTCTCTTAGGTGTAAAGAAGTCGTAATGTATAACTTGCACATTGTCATTTTCGTCCTGTTTCCAACTATGTTTTAAAAGAGAGTGACTGGAAGCATTACAACTAATATGTAGGGAAAAACTAAACAAAAACTGATTTATTTCAGACTAATGTTAAATGAACAGCTGAAGGGTGTAACGTTATTAAGTACATAATATACTTTTGTTTTGAATTCTTTGTTATGCCATTTTTGTTGAAGTCAAGTGATTACCACGTGTGTAGATAAGTATTATTCTCAAAAAAAATTTAAAAGCTATCATGCTTACATTTTTTATATAAAAAAAAAAGTAGACGCGGTACGATACGATTGCTGATGTGTATTATCCGCCAAAGCACAATTTCAATTTACATGCTAAGACTTTTTATGTGTGTTGACGAGGAACACCATTATTAAGTTATAATATGTTTCATACTGTTATAATTTTCTTTTCACTTACAACTAGAATAAAGATAGTCATAAGACCTCTAAACAGTAAAAGGAGGGACGAAAGATACCAGAGGGACAATCTAACTCATAGATCGAAAATAAACAACTTACAACGCCATGGCTTAAAATAAAAAAAATAAAAAAATTATAAGAAGACACAACATAGAAAACTAAAGACTAAGCAATAAGAACCCCATCAAAAACTGGTTGTTATCTCTGGTGCACCGGGAGGGTAAGCAGATTCTGCCCCACATGTGGTACCCGTCGTGTTGCTTTTGTTATTTAAATGATAATGTATAGAAAACTATCTATAGTATTTAATTTGAAGATTTTTATTCAGGTGCCTCACGTGAATCGTTTAGATTTCATAAACTGCTACAAAGTACATAGGAAACAATTTAAAACCACAAACAAAGAATCGCAAACCTTTCCAGTTGTTTTTTTTTTCTATGGAAATCGGTATCAAAATATTAAACACTTTACCCGATAACAATATTAAGCACACTATAAGATTTAAAGTATTTTATATTTTTACTTGCACTGTATATTAAATCGGCATTGTAAATATGCATTTTTCGTGTCCTTGTTTAATTACCAAAAACGTGTTTCATTTCTATTGTAGGAATGTCTAATGAGTACCTGAATGACAATTGCATAGACTATGAACTTCTGACATTAACACATTCTGAAGTAGAGACTATGGCATTTGGACAGGTGACGACGGTTGAAAACTGTAAAACAGGATTTGAACCAGAAAGGATAATTGAAGTTCAGTTGAAAAGTTTAGGCCAGGCTGTCGCTGTTGCAAATGGTAATCCAACATTTCCGGTAATGATTGCACAACCAGCTCATTTCCAGATGTCCCAGGGTTCACTTCCCGCTACTACAACATTCAGAATGTACAATCAATTATGCTTAAATATTCCACTAGTTCCTGGTGATTCTGGTACATGCATCTATATTAAAGATTGTCCATATTCAAAAGCAAATGAAAAATGCAAACTTTCGGACAATAAGGGCAAATGTCCTCATTCTGGTTGTCTTGGAATGGCTATTGCATTTTCAAATGGAATGTCAATCGTTACACCAATGAAAAAAATATTTGAACACATATAATAATCTAAATATACGAGAAAGGTGACGAATTGATGTAGGAACTAAGTAAAGGTGAATTAAATTGTGTGCAAATAAATTATAAAATATCAATAGTAGGTATGAATTTAATTTTGCGTTTTTAAACTATGTATGAATGGATTATTTTCGTTGATCAAACTTTATTGCGGCGAAAGACACTAATCGCTTGGGGAAATAGTAATCGTAGTGATGGTTACAAATCTGAGGGAATCGAATACATTTTAGATAAACCGTAACTGGATTTGTCACATGCTATGCGTGCAATAAAAACTTACACTTTATACAAATCTCATATATAGATAATGGACTTAATTGGCAAAACCTTACAAATCATATCAGTCAAATCAATAAATCCATGTGAGCGTCATAACTATTATGCTCTGTCCATTTCTGACGTTTCTCTCTGTAGTCTGATTGGTTAACCCCACTGTTGACGCAGTTTGCGTGTGTGATCATGTTCGAATGGAACGCCTTTTGAAACTGTGGTATATAAATGATATTAAATTAAGACAATGATATTTTACAATTGGAAATTGAAAAATTGACAATTGTAAAGTTTAAATTTTCATGTTTGTCATAGATTTTAGTTTTAATTCGTCATCCGGTGTCGATCAATGTATAAACCGAAGAAAACATCAAAATATAAAGCAACCGTAAGATGTTGCAGCACTCATATAAATCGGGTTATGAAGTGACAGAACTGCATCATTATATCAAAAAATTAAAAATCAACTAATGTTTTTGGCATAATGTAGTGGAAGATTTTGAATGGATTCTTCGTATCGTAAATATAACTACTAGTCAGCTATTAGTGGTGTACAATTGGTACCTATTGAACCATATACTGTCTTCTAAAATATCATACTGCTAAAAACATGTTTTTCCATTCTCAATTTTATTTCGATCAAAAAGTAAGATCATCATCATCATCATCATCATCATCATCATCATCGTCATCGTCATCGTCGTCTTCGTCATCATCATCATCATCATCATCATCATCATCATCATATCATCATCATCATCATCATCATCATCATCATCATCATCATCATCATCATCATCATCTATCATCATCATCATCATCATCATCATCATCATCACATCATCATCATCATCATCATCATCATCATCATCATCATCATCATCATCATCATCATCATCATCATCATCATCATCATCATCATCATCACATCATCATCATCATCATCATCATCATCATCATCATCATCATCATCATCATCATCATCATCATCATCATCATCATCATCATCATCATCATCATCATCATCATCATCATTATGATGTGGTGAATAAGTTCCTGTTGAATAATTACCCGCCTATTTGATGTGTCAAGTTACATCAATAATCTACGTGTCGTCATTAATGTCATAGAACACTTTGAAGTTTGTCTACGTTTTTACGTGGAAGGATTTGGGTAATACTTTGTCTTTTTCGGACTGCAGAATACTTACACGAATGTTGGCAGAGTTTTACAGAAATGATATAAACGTTTGTATTTACATCCTTACATTTTTAAAGCCATGGCAAATAAATTCAATAAACATAGATGTTATTCAAGGGCACAGCTTACTTTGCAACGTAGATTTTTATAAAAGTGGCATACAATAATTGCGCACAAAGAATACATTTCAGCATCAATCCAATATTTTCTGAGATCAGGAATTGAGATTGTTTGTTTAATGCACATAATTATGTAATGCCGCATTTACAAAAAACTACCCAAATGCAACATGTGTAATACAACCCTTTATATTTTTGAATTATGCGTCTATATATATTAATATTTTGAATCTTCATCAGCAAATGTTCGAAATAAAAATGTGTGTTTTAAACCTTTATTCAAAAATAAGTAAATATAGGCAACCACAAGTAAAAATTTATAAGAGAAATTTTACAAAATCAAATCGAGACTACTGTAATGTAAATGAACCTTAAATGAACAGATATCTTTTTAAACACGAGTTTTGTACAACAAATAATATAAGGTCTTTGAAAAATCGTACCGAAAATCAGTCAAGTACATGTATCCGCAAATATAAGAATCAGTGAATGCAACATTAAGATAAAGGAAATAGAAATTGAATATGTAATAAAAAGTCTTATATTTTACATGTTTTATTGAGATGATGTGATATGATTCCCAAAAAGAAGATATTCACCAGAAGTTCAAATAATTCAGTTCTACAAGCCATTTCCAGTCAGCGTAAAATTAATCATGTCAAACTTTGTAACTCAGCATTTTTGAAGAACAACTACGAAAACAAAAAGTGTCAGTAATTTTGTCTCAAAAAGTATATACTTATGATCTACCTTAAGCTCTGAAGAATGCAACGTCGATATTCATAAACTTGGCATACAATAATTGCGCACAAAAAAAAAACTGCAACATAAATCCAATATGTTTTTCAATAAGGAAATAACATGGTTTGTTTAATGCACATACGTAATGCTGCATTTAAAATAAAATATAAATGTAGTACTGTACAATCCTTTATGATATTGAATTATGTATTTCGGTACATCATTCTTTTTAATATTCATCATTAAATGTTCGGAATGAAATGTGTGTTGTACACCAATATGCAAAAATAAGTAAACATAAGAAACCACAAGAATAAATCTGTGAGAATTTTACAAATTTAGTCGGGACTATTTTTTTGTAAATGGGCACCAAATAAGCAGAAATCTTTCAAATCATTTTATTGAGAGAATGTGGTATGATTTCCAATAAAAAGTTTTAAATGATTTAGTTCTAAGCCATCTTCGGTCAGCGTAAAGTTTATCATATCAAACTTTGTAACTCAGCATTTTTAGAATATACCTACGAAAACGAAAAGTGTCAGTAATTTGTTTGATTGAGTTAGATAATGCCAAACAGAGGAAATGTTACAACATCTGTTGCACGCGTTGTTTAATTATAAAATTTCAGGTAAATTTAAGGTGAGAAGGTATACTTATGAAAAAAAGACGTAATGATTGAATAGTCGATGTGTCATTACAATCGATTATTAAGAAGAATTATTTAGAAGGGGGGTTAAAAATGACTGATCTCGATTCTTACATTGAAGCAATGAAAATAAATTGGGTTAAAAGGCTTACAGATGAAACTTGGGCAAACTGGAAAATTATTCCAACCTACTATTTCAGTGAGTTTGGGGGTAAGAACATCATATTTAAAATGAATCTGGGTTCTCATAAATCATTAAAGAACATAAAAAAACCTGCCTACTTTTTACTTAGAAATCTTAAAATGCTGGATTAAAAATGGTGGCGGGAAGACATAAAAACCTGAGAACTTTTTAGATATAAGGAAACAAGTTATATGGGGAAATCAATATATTAAAAATCAAGGCAAAAGTTTGTATTTTAAATATTGGATAGAAGAAGATATAATTTTAATTAACGACATAATCGACGATAAAGGAGAAATTTCTCAAAATTTTTTAGACAAACTTAAAAGGAAACAAAATTGGATAGCAGAAGTATGTATTTTACGTAAAGCTATACCCAAATCTTGGAAAGAAAATTAAAGAGTAAAACATCTACAAATACTAAAATTCATTTTCAACAAGACATAAAAATGAATAGCCATGGATTGTATTACAATCTGGACAAAATCTCATTCAAAGAAATATATAATTAAATCTAATAAAGAGCTCCCAGTAGGATTTTGTGTATGGAAAAATCATTTCACTTTTGATAATGTTACTTATTTTATAAAGAAGAACCTTACTTTTACATTCCATTTTTTAAAAGATAATATAATGAAAATGTTTAGATGGAAATTACTGCATAATATTACAGCAATTAATCATAATTTGCATCGTTGGAAAATATCTGATAATCCAAATTGTGTGATTTGTTCCAAATGTGATAACTATAATCATTTTTTCTTTGAATGTAAATGGGTAAAAAATTATTGGTCAACAATTTATGACATATTTATGTATTTTAATATAGATCAACATGTCTTCTGTCTTAAAAATCTTGTACTTGGATATAAAATTGAAGATATTGAATATAATCCAATTAATCATGTCATAACAATGATTTGTTTTGTGATTTATAAATGTTTTTATTTATCAGAAAAGAGAACTAAATTTGTGAACATGTTGTCAGTTCTAAAAAATGAAATTGAAACACAAATGTTATATCATCCAGATCGTCTATTTTTGAGATAATTTCAGAGGAAAATATCAAAACTTTGATTATATATTTTTTTTTTATGAGAATTAGACCTTGTATAAATACTACAGTATTTAAATAACAAAAAATCAATCAATTAATAATTTACAAATCAATCAAGATCAGGGGTCAATAGCTCTTTCTTTGATCTCTTCAATATATTTCATTCTTACTTACCTGAAATATTCGATTATTATAAGTTTAAAAATTTACACATTTGATAAGTGACTTGATCACGGTAATAAATTACTCACCATTTCATGAAATTATTTGTCAAGCCATGAGGTCAACCATGCTTGATCATTCTTGATCATTCTACTTTCGCTTAAACTAGTTTTATATAATCAAAACAAATGACGGGCAAAAATCCGGTTATTTTGTGTTCTTTTTTCTTAATACTTTCCTAAATGAGTGTTTATGTGTATATATGTCTCTGTTTATATATAGGATCACTGAATAATATATATGTATTGTGTGCTCGTATGAATACTTTGTAAAATGCAACTAACACAAGATATAAATATAAGATATTTTGCTAATCAAATCCCCTGGTTTCATTAGCAATTAACAACACAAGGAGGAACGTTGGTGTCATTGTTGTAGCGCTAAGGGACATTGTTCACAACCAGTAGTGAAATAAAATATTTAGAGTTGAAAAAAAAAAAAAAAAACAATCGATTATTAATAAGGAGCTGTGGTGCTTAAACAATAAAAAATTGAAACAAAAGTTGAAGGGTAAATTGAAGTCGTTTTTTATCTACTTCTAGTTAATTTCTTTATCTTACATCTATTTGAATTGGCATATCAAACTGTGAATAAAGCACTCTTCACAGATAACGGGCTTAGTTGTTGTTGATTTAAGCTATAAAGAATACAACTGAAAATATTTTTAACATTCTATATGTTATTGATGAGCGTGAGATTTCAATTATTGACACAGTTCTCATTCTACCAAAGACTGTAAAAAACATAAATATAAGTTAAAAAAAGAACACAGATATCACAACCGTATTTTTGAAGGTTTGGATTGTTCAATGATCAATTTTCTATGCGGAGTTTCTATGCAATTTTGTACTTTTTGATGCAGAGTCCCTAATACCTGGAAAATAATCTGTCTGAATATAAACTAAAAAAAGAGATTGATAATGTTTCAAAGGTTACTAGTATTTTAAACTTGATACTGACTGTGTTTCTGTTATTGAGAACTTCAACCGCATAATATTTAACAATTGTAATTGCATACTTATTTCGTGATACATTTTCATTTATAGTTGATATTTAATATAAAAAAAAATAGAAAAAAAGATGCAGTCACAATATGTTAATAAAATTTGTTGAATTTACAAATTCATTTGTTTCCAAAAATGTTGTGCACCAATTCAGGAAAATGGCAATTGTTATCTTATAGTTCGTTTCTTTGTTTGCTGCATTGTCGTTTTTTTTTTGCACTTCAGTATTTTTGTTTTATTTAAGAAGTCAACAGCAAACATCGAAAGACATTATAGAAGCTGCAAAATTATTCAAAAGACAATTTACTAACCAGTAGAATACTCCTCGCAAGCTAAAGTCAAAAATAGTAACTGTCAACGAACACAAGCTGTTCCTAACAGAATCATGGTGATCAAGGCGTCTTAGAAATGTTTGAAATCAATACAGATATAGACCCATATGTATCGCGTTTAACATATTTAAAATACTTGCACTTTTTATTGAATTTCCTATGTAACAATGTTTGTGTTATAACATATACGTCACAGTAAAAACTGGTTGTTAAATGGCGTCGTTTACGCCAATTGAGCTAAGGTTAACCGGTGTAACCCATTCGGAAAAGCAACTCCAACTTGGTGTATAAAGTTTTGTATTAAAAGATGTAGACGTTTATTCACCCACGAGTTCAAATGATCAAGAACATCTCCACTTTTTCTTTGAAGACTTTTTTTAAGAAAAAAAAAACATGTAAAAACCTGTTGTTTTTTTTTTTTTGGTTAACATAAGTTCATATGAAATCATTCAATAAATAAATTATATATAAACATGTACATTGTGTCATTACAAAAGACTACTCTCAGTTTAAGTTTCTGAAAGACCATAAAACAGAAGAAATTAGCGTAAAGGTAAGTGTATTCGTTTGTATCTACTTCTGTTTTTATTTTTATTGCTATTTGAATTAGAATCAAATGTCTCTTTTTTAATTTTCTGTTGATTTGGGCTACACAAAATGCACTAAACATATTCAAGTTTTTGATATGAACGGTCATGAAGACTGTATTATTTAATTTTTTTATATTACTCAGTAACGCTAGCAATCATTTTAATAAACTGTAAACCGTCGCAAACCTTTGATACCCTTCTAAAGTTCATATCACCCATCTAGATTTTGTAAGGGTTATTTATACTCCGTCTTTGGCATTTGTAAAAAGTAAAGAGGACTATAAAAATCAAACCCCCCAATAAAAAGAGGCTCCACTAATAAGGGCAAATTTCAAAACTTGTTTATCGTAAATAAATTAGGCGAAAAGAGAATTAAAATCTAAAAGATGGATCATAATATTTTCGATTTAGTTTCTTAGCCTCATAACTGTTCCTATATTTCCATGGGATATAATTATTCCTGTTAAGGGTGCTCCTGATGTTCGAAATTGTAAGAAAACGCAGTCTTTAAAGAGTTTATCATTTTGTATCTGGTCTTCGTTACTGTTTTTTTTTAAATATGTCATACATACTAAGAATTAAAACCATTAATAATTCAACCAAACAGTAGTTGTTCCAAGAAGGTACATGTAGATTACCCGTAAAAATTTGGGTTGATCAGATGAAAAAAATTTTTTCATTTGAAACACTAGTGACTAATAGCAATAAATGCAAGTATCTGAAAAATATACACTAGTTTCGTCTTAAATTTCAGATAGAAAAGATGACGAACATTACAGCTTTCGTTGTACTCTTTGTGACATCCTATATAACATATACCCAATCATGCTTTTGTATGCGAGGTCATTTACAGAACTTTGTTTGTGATCCAAAATCTTTCGGTGAGTAACGGTAGTTTGTCTTTTCTATATGTGAATAGTCTGATATGGCATTTTGAACAAAAACTACCTTTTATTGAATGTTTTCAAGCAGATATCTGCCCGCGATGTACAATATTAACATTTACCTTTGCTCGGAAAGCCATAATATTACTACATGTACACTTGACTACATTGTACACTCATCAACGTGAATTGAGTAAACAAATTGTTGTATTTGTCGTGCAATTTAATCATCTGTATGTGTTACTGAAATTTCGAGTAGAAACCGATTAGCACACTGTTTTATTATATTAAATAGTCTTTTACTTATGATTTTTTTACATTGAATATTTCAAAATTTGTATTGATTAAGTAGTGATATGATTGATGATCTTTGTTAATTATATCCTATATCCGTGTTGTATTATAAATACATTCAACATATTCACATGATTAATATGAGTTGCAAGGTAAACGATAGAGTAACAGCAACTCATTTTCCTCAAAGCATAAAAAACATCACGCCAAGGTCACGAAACGTTATAACAATATAAGTGTTTACAGTTACAAAAGTAGCAAATTATAAGCAAAGTTACTTTTTTAATTCAATCATTAATGGAACGATTTCGTTTTGCGAATCTTCTTAAATAGAGAGTTATGCAAATCAATCTATGTGACTTAATATATTTTTAGTTATCAAAGCTCATGTTGTGAGTTCAACTGTTGTTTCAGCTAAAACAGGAAATTATAACGTTAAGGAAATAACTGTTGATGTATTAGAGGATTTTAAGGTACGTGATATGAAATAATAGCCTAAGGTTTTTGATATTGCTTCGTGTATGTTTATGTTCATGTGTGTTCGTTTGTATGATTTGTTTAAATGGTTTCGTCCTCAACTAGTTAGCAGTGGTATAACATATATTTCCCTTGCTGAATGCAGACTTTGTTTACCAAAAGAAAATCCGTTTACTATTATTTCTAAAAACGATCAAATATCAAAGACACATCGTTGACGATACACAAACTTGCTCTGGTTTCAAAATATGCCAAGATATTAAGCATATATCACAAAAGTTTTGAATAATTAGGTGTCGTTTAAAAGTAAATGACAGCTTAAATTTTTTTATTAATAATATTGTCTAATGTATCACATTTATTTCAATGACAGCTTAGGTAGAAATATAATGCGAAGGTACTCATATATTTATATTTTATTTACAGAATAACATTCAAGGAGACAAGTTAGTTTTGACAACAGCAGAGTACAGCACATTTTGTGGTGTTTTCCTCCCAGATGACTCCTGTTACGTTGTTTCAGGTAATACAAATAGCAATCGGCACGTAAATTCGGGTCATTAACTTCCCTGTCATTCGCATGAGTCATGCGCATTTAACTAAAACTAATGAAGTACATCTCATTATATTTTTTAATGTAATCGTTTTGCATTACATATACTTTCAGAGGTTGATACAAAAGTACACATGCGTTGAAAGTATTCATTATGCTATTTTGCTAGAAATTACAGAACCGAATGAGCTAAATAGTCTATTTGCTCGATGCTACGTTCATGTTTAAAATACCGCAGCTGTCAAATTTAATCTATTTATTGTAACAAAGACTACTCCCTGAATCAGATACTGGATGATTGATACTTACAGTCTTCTCTATCTGCATAGGTATGATCCCTAGTCGAATATATAATATTTTGGTCAAAAACTTATTTCCGATCACCTTTTATTAGTCAGTCTAACATGTACTTTCAATTTTAGGATTAAGTAAAGAAAGTCTGTAAACTAATTTCATTTTATTTATTTAATGTGGTATTGAGACCAATTTGAATTTAATCTTCGTATGCTAGTAAAAACATATTTGAAATTAAGTTCGGAAGAAATATTAGCTAAGTAAGCGCTCTGAGTTGATATATGTGTCTCGGGATAATAGCTGGTTTACTATAAAACGTTCGTGTTTAAACCTCTATTTATATTTTTGAATATGTTTTTTAGCTAACAAGTATGCAGATTAAAACTGTTTTTCAAAACGAGAAAACTAATGGTTGAATTTTGTATAAAAAAATAAACGATAAACAAATATGATATGTCCAGCAACAAACGACAACCACTGAATAACAAACTTCTTACTACAAATGTGCATATACATAATGTGCAGGGGTTAAACTGATTCTAATGAATCCTTGGGTACTTCCCCAAAACAAAAAGACACTACGTACAGATCTGAGAGTACTCGAAGTTTATGACAGCTACGTTGGTCCAATAACATAAGCCTTGAAGTTCGTATGTTCATATCGTTAACTTTGTACGTTAATTTATCTCAATGCAGAATCACATACAGTGAAATTAAAAACAAATATTAAAAGCAAACTATATGAGCATTCAAAGATTTATGTTATAGAACCAACAGCTTGTTCAAAGCCATTTACAACTTATACAATTGACTATACATCGAAGACTAAAATGACAATCAGTATATATGGTGTACGGTTCAAAACAGGAGCTTCTGACCGTTGTTGGTCTTTTTAATAATTTATGTCATTTATATTTTTGAAGTTTAGAATAATATCCATTTTCATGAAGCAGATAACATTTAAGTTTTGTTTAGTTAACAATATGCCCGTTTAATTAAAATGTGCCATTCGAAATTTTTCTCCTTCCTTACCCCTTTTGGTAATTTACTTGAAATAGTAACTGACCTTATTTTTTTTTAGAACACCCTATATCAAATATATGTAGTCAACACGTGTTGTCATTAAACCAATCATATAAATTTATCGGAGGTAAAATAATTATTAGTATGGTAAATACGTCATTCAGCTTATGTTTATATCTTTAAAGGTACATTTGAAGAAGGTTCTCCAATACGATATCGTATAAATACCTGTGGTTTCCAAAAGAGATGTAGTGCAATGACTGATGTACAGTTGAGTGGACTGACCGGAGGTTACGCAGAGGGTTGCGAAAATAACTGTAAAGTTAGTAGAAAAGTAGTTAAAAATAAATGTATCCATTATATTTGATACAATAAAGGATGTTTGCTACAAATGTATGCTTTTTTTTATTTTTTGTCAAATATTTGTAACTCTCTTGTTTTATTTTCATAATACCAATAGAAACCTGCTGACAAATATTTTTTTCTTTTAAAAATTTGATTAGGTATACTAGTTTAAAAGTCTAATTATGAAACATAATAAAAATCCCTGTTCTGTTTTTTTTTTTTTAAAGTTTTAGACATGGAGGAAGAACTTTCAATTGATATTTTCTAAGCAAAATCATGTAACTTTTGCTCTCCCTTTTTAATTCTGTTATGTTTATACAACAACAAATGGTGTTTAACTATCTTGACTAGATATACGGCCTTTGCAAGGTCGGTCAATTTTTATGCTATAAAATTTAAATATTCTTTTAAAATTATTTTTTTAAATATAGCATTATAATGTACCATACTCATGTCAGAAACCAACACGAGTCAAATAGAACCAAAGAAAAACATTATTCTGTTTAAACTTGTCTTTCAGGTATTAAGCCCTTACGCAGCCGAGGAAGATATTGGTTGTAATGTGAATTATCAGACAGACAACATATCCTTTCTCCAGAACTATGGTGTATGTGATAAATGTGACAACGATCAATGTAATGGCCGTCAATGTATGTGGAGAATTACTAATTCTCCTAACCCGGGATGCAGTAAAATAATATATCATAAATGAGAGGACAATTATAATTGTCAAATAAATTATACAACTCTAGAATTAACTTTTTTCGGCAATAAATATCCTTGGTGAGAACAACATTGAACTAGAAACTGAGCAAAAAATAAACAGCAAATCAAAGCCAAATGTCCTCCGCTGCTGTTTCATCACACAACGTGTCACCATGTTACTAAAGACCAAATCTCTATCAAATAATGATCAATTCGAAATGGCAGTATATTATGGTCAACTACACATGATGATAACCAGCATGCAATGTATGACAACTGTCTGGCAAAAATTCTTAAGAGTTGTTTTCATAAGGTGCACTTCGATAATGTCTACGTGATCAGACATAAGTCACCCAAGTTTAAAATCTCTATATAAACCGGTATCAGAAGATTTGTGTTGTGTTCACAAGAAGCTAATGTGTTAACAATAGGTTTAAGCAAATGGTCAAAGTCCAATATCCACCGAGAAAAAATATCAAATACATTTCTGTTTTGATTGATTGGGATATGATTGCTTAAACAACTATACGTGGTGATTACATATATTTGAATAACAATTTCCTTCACAAAATGGGGTTAGTTACATATAAGTTAATTACCACATAATGAAGATCGGTTTACCCATTTCTGTAACACCTGAGATCACCCACAGTGTGTGATGGGGTTCGTGTTGCTTGGTCTTCAGTTTTCTATGTTGTGTCTTATGTATTAATTTTTGTCTGTTTTTCTTTTTCTTTTTTAGTCATGGCATTGTCAGTTTATTTTCGATCTATGAGTTTGACTGTCCCTCTGGTATATTTCGCCAATCAAAATTACTGTATGATATTGTTAGCTACGCTTTATAACACTCACATACTTTAACACAGTATATTTTTTATTTTGGTAAATGGTAAGAGATGAGTTATATCAACAATGTATCATTTTTACGACACAAGTACAATAAATTGTCAATTGTCAATACTCTAATAATATGGTTTGGTCAAAAGAATATAATGAAAAATACAATTGAGAATGGAATTGGGGAACGTGTCAAAGAGACAACAATACGACCAAAGTGAAAACGCTGCCGAAGGCCACCAGTAGGTCTTCAACACAGCGACAAAATACATAAAGATAAGTCAGAACATATTGTTTTAACATGTCTAGCATGCTCAACAAATGGTTCTCTGAAATATACCAATGAATTATTCAATTCCGCAAGTCGAAAATAAACTGACGACGCCAATGCAGAATGAAAAGGACCAGTTGACAAACAAAATGAAATATAGTACTCAAAACAAGGCAGAGAAAATCAAAGACTGAAAAACACAGATCCAACTAAAACAAACCGGGTGTAATCTCAGGTGCTCACATATCCCATGAAAAATTTGCACATTGTCAACGGAAATGTGTAAAAACAATTTCAACAGGGCATAATTCAGCATGTACAATCAATCGAAGATACATTTACACTGTACAGTATATGCATTATGAGAAAAAAATAACAAAAATACCCAACTCCGAGGAAAAATCCAAAACGGAAAATCCGTAATCAAATTTCAAAATCAAAAAGACAAAAAGATCAAACGAATGGATAACAACTGGCATGTCCATATAATTGACTTGGTCCAGGCATTTTATTATTTTATTATTTCATACTTACGTCTTAGCTCATAAACATACATAGGAAATATCAAACTAAACTTTTTGTCTGACTAATCACATTAACGTATCAGATGGTCTCAAATACAAGGTTAAAGAGAAGTCAAAGGTTATCAGAGGGAAAGTCGAAAACAAACTGACAATGCCATTTCTAAAAATGAAAACAAAAGACCTACAGAATAATACATGAAACTCTAGACTGAGCAACACGAAGTTACTTTTTCTCGCTTTTTTTTTTTTTTTTTTTAGAAAGGACATCATTTTCCTGGAACATTATAAAAACAGGTTTTCAAGTATACAGGTAACATACAAAATGTCTCGGAGATTCAAAACATCAATTATGTGAATAAGGCGAGATATGCATTTCATTTACAGTTATTTTCTTTTTAAATTCTTGTGTAAAGTAAGCGTGATCATGTTGTATCTATGAATAATTTGGATGGCTGACAACCACTAAATTCTAGAATTCTGACTAGGGAAAAGCACATACAGAGTTGACTGTTAGTTTCTGAATGTTCATGTTACCCCAGGTCAGCTTTACAAAACAACGATATTTTCATGTTACCATAGTTCACCTGTGTGAGACTGAACATGGTAAGGTTACCTGTGATTACCAATGAATTACCTTACACAGTGAGGTCATTTTAGCACTTTTATTTTTTCTGAAAATCAGATTTAATTTTACTATGCAGTTCAAGGCAACACCCACAATTTAGATGAGTGTTTGGTGCCTTTGGTATGAACATAATTTAATCACCTGGCAAATTGGTTGATATCTTTGGTATTTAGTCATATTAAGATTTAATATGAAGATCGATTCCAAAGGGAGTTTTATTTTCATGCAAATTTAATCGATGCAAATTTAATCGATTTCAAATTCAGCCGGTTACCTTGGATAGCTTTTGTCTGAGGTCCTACATCAGATGACCTTTTATCCACCTGCGTGTTACGATGATGCTTATGGTAGCAAGTTATTTAATATATGAGCCATTTCGTACCATTTTTATTTCATACCCAAATTTACTATTTCGTACCCAACCTTTACCATTTAGTACCCACGATTAAAACCATTCCGTATAAGATTGCCCAAATACATCTATCATTTCGTACCTCATGGAATATATAATACATGATTATTTCGTATCATATATTTGTAAAAGTTCTATTTATTTAATACTGTAAAAGTGGGACGAAAAATACCAGAGGGACAGTCAAACTTATAGACAAAAAATAAAATGACAATGCCATGGTTAAAAATAAAAAGACAAACAGACAAGTGAAAGTACAGAAGACACAACATAGAAAAGTAAAGCCTAAGCAGCAGATATGCAGCATTTTGAGATGATATTGTTAAATGTTTCTTTAATTTCCAGTTCTTGAGAATATATTGATGAAACCCAATCAGAAAAATTATCCAGCAAAATTATTGGTTCCATTTTACACTGACCTACTCAAACGTATTCAGGTTATTTACGCCTCTAAAATAGCCATTTTGTAGTCTAGACTTCATTTAATTATAACGAATAAATGTTCAGTGTATGATTATAACTAGTTTTGTTAACTTTGTGAATACTTTTTACGTATCTCATTCTAAGTAATTGGATTTTTTGGATAAAAAAAAAGATATTTAATTTTCATTTTTCCCAAATGCACATTTTTATGAACTCTAAAGTAAAATCAATATAATAGCCGTTAAATAATTTGCCAAAGATACTAGTTTAAAAATATTTTTAATTTGGCATACAATTTAGTCAAAAACAAAGAAGAACAAAGACACCCGGTGTTTTTAATTTTACATTTAGAAATATTGATGATGTTCTTCCAATTAACAATTCAGACTTTTTTTTTACCAAGAATAAGATATTAACTTTTTATCAGCTGATGAGGTTGTCGACGGAAAAAGGGAGGCGAAACATACCAGAAGAACATCAAGATTATAAGTCGAAAATGAATTTACATCGCCATTGCTAAAAAAAGGAAAAAAGACCAATAAATAAATAAGTGTACACAAAAAAACAACATAGAAAACTAAAGACTGAGCATCACGAACTATTCCAAAATAGGTGTTCCGGAAGAGTAACTAAATCCTGCTTCACATGCAATACCCGTCGTGTTGCTCATGTAAGTACAAACTTAGTAATAAGTCTAACACGGGAAGAGGGGACGGGATTGTAGTTACGATATTAGAAACATATTCGCTATCACATGTGATAAGGATATTCTATAATGATCAACCAACTCGTAATGCGTCCGTAACACTTACGAAGGGATGATTTCCCTTTCACCACTTAGAGCACTTGGTTTGATAACTGCATTGTAAGCAGCTACCCTCTATCAAGGTTATCATGCTGTCAATACCAGCCCTGAGATATCGTAGCAATTGCGATAGGTATACTCCGTATGATAGCGCTACTGTTATTTTCTGTCCTGCGCAGTAACTTTATAGTAGAGATCAAAAGTTTGAAAGTCGTGTACACCAGATTGAAAGTCATACACACGTTTTTAAAGTCTGCACCCATGTCATAAATGTTTTAAATGTGTGCTTGAGTTTTCAATTAATGTAATTATGTTTTACTAGACTACGTGTATTATCAGTTACAAAACCATTTTTTGTTTGCGTCTTTGGTTTAATTGTCAGTAAGTTTGAACGTTTAATTCAGTTGTGTTGTAAGACTGTGAATATTATTTACACCATTTTGGCTACTAAAACCCAGGTTGGCTACATTACCCAATTATCTTTGCTTGTGTCGCTCTTCAATAAGGCAATATTGCTAAACATTTCAAAACAACTGTAAGTGGGTGTATTAGCTAGCGAGAAAACCAGGGCCCGTATGCATGAATTATGGTTCTTAAGTTAAGATTTGTTCCGAACGGACGGTTTTTTACCCATGTTCTACGATAAATTAGTATTATGATTGGATATCTTAACTGATGTAGCTTTATGCATTCGAGCCCAGATCTAGCCCTGCATTTCTATTAGAAACTCAGTTTTTTTAACAGTGTTTATTTATTTCAATTTGTACAAAAGCCAAAAAGGATTTTTGTTTTGTAGAGAATACTGTACATAAAATTAAAATTAATAGTACATGTAATTGGATGAGACTATCTTAACTTTTCAAACGACATAAAGTTATGCAGGATGGAGAGAAAGACTTATACTGTTATACAATATAAGAAAAGTAATCGGGTTCGTGTTATCAATTACACAGATTCAATGGCATTAAACAAGACATTTTGCGTTTGGTTAATAGCTAACCAGCATAACCCTATTCACAAACAAAATTAAAGCGGCATAATTCATGCCAACCCAATCTTGTGTTGTACCAATTACAAATATAAATTGTTTTGTGTTTGAAGAAACATTTGATCGTTTTCGTGGAATTTTGCAATAACAAATTAGCTGCAATATTTCTTTCACGATCCTTTTCACGATCATCAAAATGTGGTATCCGATCTTTCACCATCTGAAATATCATATGTTTACAAATACAACCATGTTTGCAGTAATGATTTCACTAAATGGAAATAACTTTAAAAATATCGTTAACAGTCATGACAGTAATACCAAACTCTAAATTTAACAGAGAAAAGTAGACAATGCTTTCATTTGAAAAGTAAATCATGTTTCTTAACATTGTTTTTTTTCAAATTTCGAAGAACCTTTTGTAGTTTAAAAAAAAGGTGTACTTCCAATCCTTGATTTTTCTGTGATGCAATTTTTTTTTTTAACCATTTTGGCATGCAGTCAGTTTATTTCCCAATATTTGTCATTATAGTTGTTTGTATTAGTTAACATACTGACGTTGATTGTGTATCCTCAATACAATTTGTTTCACGACACAATACAAAATATCACGGTCCAATCGCAATACTTGACCATCGATCGTTACTTATTCTTTCACGATATTTTTTTTATGATACACCGAATAGCAGCCGTTATTGAGTTGAGGTTTATGACCATATATACGTATTATAACACATGTTGTTTACTCATAAATTAAAAGGTGTTTAACTGTGCTGTTGAGGTTAATAAAAGGTTGAAAGGTAACGGTATGGACAAAAACACAATGATAGTAATGAATATGCAAGATGTCGTTATTATCGATTATGTATATTGAGAAGATGTGGCGATAAGACAAAGAAAACATTAACAAAATATTTGAAAGGTAAGCCGTTCTATTTTTCAAAATAATTATTTTCTCTCCCATTGTTTTAATTACATGGCCTAACAATCACCGTTACTAGTTATTAATTCATTTTTGATTTAGGCTATAAAATTATAAATTGTTTGATATGACTCAGATACATAAGTTATAGATGCTAAGAATAACTCCCAATACTGATATCCGATCTTCAAATGAGAGCCAAAGACTAATACAATGTATACCCTACTAAAGCATATTTATAAAAAAATCGTTATTAGGGATGTGAGTTTCCAAAAAAATATTGAAAAGGACCGTTTATAAGAGATACCATTGGCACTAGATGCATGTCAAAAGTCTTATTTCCTCGTATTCCGATGGGATTACTGTAACGTGAACGTTGCCATTTGTTTATTTACATCAATGACGTCATTTTCATGGGAGAAAAATCGTGTACAAATCTAGGAACTGAAAAGTTTGTTCGCCAGTGATTAATAGGGTCATGAACGCTAGTGTAAATTTAAAGGGTTTTTCGTCCTGTCTTCCTTGCAATTGAATGAAAATTTACTGAACTATTCCATGTCATGTGATAACGTATTGCACAATAGAGTTGATTGTAATATGTAAGGTATAATAATATATATGGGGAATATTGTTCGGAATTCCGAGTAAATTTTATATTGAACCCGCTAGCTCGTGCAATATATGTTCTACGAGGGACAATATTCTCCAATATTCATGCAATAACCCTTTTATTGTATAGCAATATAATATTTGAATGTAAAATAAAAATTGGTTTAAACTAAGATTTTGTCGTTGATGACGTCATGAATTTCGAAGATTTATTGCACTAGTGCAATATTATCACATTATTACATGGCATTTTTCATATCGCCTGTATTACCAGCCCTAGGTAAAATATCGAGGGCTGATGAGCCGCATGGCTCGAGGGCTGATATTGACCGAGGGCTGATAATACAGGCGATATGAAAAATTACATGTTATGATCTTTTTATGTTTCAACAATGGAGAAAAATTACAGATTTATATATTAACATTTTACGTGGTTCCCAAATAGAACTTCAAAGAGTGAAAAGTTCGCGGACGTCGGATCTCAAATTAAGTACATTCGATATGAAATCTTTCTATCATATGACTCAACAGAGAAGAAAAATATTTTGATATGAACGAATCGACAAAAAAAAATAATTCAACAATATACTTAATGAACACTGTTTGGAAAACTCAACATATTTTAAAGTAACTTTCTAAATTATGTTTGAAACTTTTAAAAAATGCATTTATTTAATAATTTGTTTGGGTTTTTTTGTTTGTTTTTTTATTATTATTTTACACAATATACTTTCCAGTATCCAAATAATTGTTTTGTACACTACTTTGTAATGTTTTTCACTGAAAATGTAGCATTGAGGTGTATTTTCCGGAATTTGCAGAGTATCACCGGAATGCCATGCGAGAACGTTACGGAAAGGCATGTGATAACAATCGAAGCATGTGATAAACTTTTCATATCAGCCCGCTAACATGGCTAAGCACCAATTCGAAAAATATGGAATTTACGTTAATTTAATGCTTTTATCATACAGTAAAAATCATATGTTATTTAGTCTAAGTATATGATAATATAATTTATTGCACGCTAACTTTTGGTAAGTTTCTGTAGGAAATATTATATTGCTATGCAATAATAGTATTTATCATACTTCACGTTAAAATGACATATTTTGATTGGCTAATTCGAGGGTGTTAATTTACTCTATCACATTGCTGAGCGGGTGAAAATTTATTTTAATGTCACCCTCTCGTCCAGACCAATAAAAATTCGATAATTTAAAGGACAATGAATAATCATTGAATTTACATCCAGTTATTAAAGTCAATGCTTTAGTTCTACTTTTGGCTCAGATTCTATCATTTGACTGTCAAAATAAAAAAAATAAAACATCTTGTTTCATTTCTGTTGGGTTTTTTAATACCCGTAACGTTGTAAAAGTACACGCCATAGAAAAAGCCGCGGTTGACAATGCTTTCTCGGGGTAACACTCACCCTCTCATTTATTTGGTATATAAAGGAACTAAAAATTTAAAGCAGAAAAAAACTGAAAGGTTCGTGCGCTTGTTTTCGATAAGCCATTGAAAATCTGGATGGTAATAATTCTCTCTAAAAAAAAACATTTTTTTAACAGCACTTATTTTCTGAAAATTATAAAAAAGATAATAAGGATTTTGAAAGATTTCCAAATATGTCATTTTAAAATATATGTACTAAAGTAATGAAAAGAAAAGTAGGGATCAACGGGCAACATTTGTAATGGCACTACATGGATCTAATCAGAGGATTCCGAATATCTAACAAAAACTCAAAACAAGAGGAGCGAACATCCTTAGTCTATTCTAAAAACAATCTTGTAGTTTTTCTCCCTTTTGAATTTACCGTCATTTGTTTGTTTTTATATTTATTTTCAAAATTATTTTTCTTCACATTGGTCACATTTTTTAAGGATTATAATATGCGTCAAAACGACATTTACATTGACATGTATAAAACTTTTTGTTTATTATAAACTGACAGCCATGTTAATTTCAGGCCTAAGGTGAAAACGAACCAAAAAAACAAAATAGACATAAAATATTTGTTTGTACAAACTGTTATTCATTACTGGTAGTATATGCGGAAATACGATAAAAGAAAAGAAAAAGTGAAAAGCTAAGACGTATTCATTTTATTTACTGCTTCTTTTCCTTTGAAATTCTTTCATTTTAAGAATAGTTATCGTATGTATAACACGACTTCTCTTGGTTGCTGCTAAGACCTCTGTACAATACAATTACATATGATTATTTTCATATTTCGTTATATTCATTTCGATAATTCTTATTATTGGATGTTAAATTTTCAATTATTTTTTATTCTATCAACAACTGCAAACAGTTACAGAAATGTAACACCCTCCCGAAGCAGTAACAAATGTAATTGGTTCCCATTTTGTTGTTGTTTGTTTGTTGGTTGTTGGTGTTTTTTGGGGGAGTTCAGTTTGTGATTTTTTTTATTTTTTTTTTTACTTTTGTTCTTATATTCATCCTTTTTGACTAAATATTTTGTATTTGTCACTAGGTATCTTCCCCAGTCAATCACTGAAGATTGTATTTTAGTTAGTCGATATTTCTTTTTTAAACTGATAGGTTATCAAAAAAGATATATTTATTATAGATAAATGTCAAACATCATGTGAAATAAAGTTACAAATTTCGGCAATGCACATATGATGCTCTTTCTCGCCTATTTATAAAAAGTAAGCACCAGGTATCATAAAGTATCAGCACTCTTAGGAAAGCAACTTTTTAACTTCAAGGGTGGGTATGTGCTTTCCCTGACTCTGACACAGAAAATGTTCAAGCGTAAAGCTCGAACATATTTTTAACGCTTTCAGTTTGTATTTTCTTTTGTATTAAAGTCATACAGAATGGGGGATTGCTGCATTCAGAATATTTGTTTTTGTCATTTGCTTGACAACACTATCTTATTTCATTCATCAAATTGGGGACCAGAATATTTTTTTTTATGAAAAAAAAAAACATACTGTCGGAAGAATTGATCAATGAGGTCCGGGTAGGCGAGGGGGTACTAATTTCTTAAATGTTATGGGGTATTTTTACAAAACTTTTAAGAATAAGGCTTATTTTGTGAAATTCTCTTGAAAATATTTATACAATTATTTCTATGTGTAATTATATATTTTCTTTATTTTGTACATGCATCTTTGTTGTATAAGTATTGTATTATCTTATTAAAGTATTTTCGACAGTTATTCTTGATGTCTTTGCGCCCCTTTAATTCTGCTCTCTAATCTGCTAAAACCCGATCATGAATTGAATTGCATACAAGGGTAAGACAAGAAAAGTGAAGATTTGACCTTGAACGCATACGTTCTAATAGTATGTCTTATAGCCAGTATTGACGATTTAACATATGCAAATTATTTTAAAAAAAAAACCACCAAAAACATATTTTCTGATTATCGATTGCGTTGGTCAAATGAATGTTAATAACCTCAACGTTATGTTACATTTTATTTACCAGTGTAGTTTTAAATTTAAGGTCTTTTACCTACAAAACAATTTTTTGATAATTTAGTCTTAGATGCATGATTTTTTTTATTTGTTGTTATTGGCTACGTCCGAGCTGTCAGTATCTGCTAGTACTATCGGATCAGTACTCAGTATCTGTTTGTTGTTCGGAGATATACAAGTACCTGGAAATGTTCACTTTGTTAGGTGAACATTGTATTTCTACTTGTCACCATTTTTTCACTGATTTAGTTAGTTTGTTCTTTTGGTGTACTGTTAAACCACTATCCCAGGTTAGAGGCAGGGTTTGGATTGGTTTGCATTGCATATCTATATGAACTGACAGAGGGTTATACAGACAATCGGTTACATATAAATAAAAAAGAATGTGTCCCCAGTACACGGATACCACATCCGCACTATCAGTTTCTATGTTCAGAGGACCGTGAAAAATGGGATAATAATTTTAATTTGGCATTAAAATAAGAAAGATCAGATCATAGGGAATATGTATACTAAGTTTCAAATTGATTGAACTTCAACTTCATTAAAAACTACCTCGAAAAAAAACTTTATCCTGAAACGGGTCAGACGGACGAACGGACGGACGGACTGACGAACGGACGGACGAACGGTACGACGAACAGACGAACGGACGGATGAACGGACAAACAGACTAACAAATGAACGAACAGACGGACGCACAAACCATAAAACATAATGCCCATAAATGGGGCATAAAAAAGAGATATGCTATGATTGTAAATGACACAATTCTCACAAATGACCAGGAAAATAACAACTATTCATAATTAATATATCATCATACGGCCTTCAATATTGAACTAGTCAATACTGCATGGTCAGTTATAAAACTATTTTTACAATGAAGAAAACATTTGTGGTACAGATTTGTAAGATTTTTATCTTACGAGTAAGCTATATAACTTATAACAATAATACAAACTAGTACACACCCGCGAAATCGCGGGCATTCAGAGCGTAGTTTAAAGTATGTAAAGTGTTGTTGGAAGAATTTTGTAAAATATTGAATGAGTGGAGAATTTCAGCAAAAGTATCATAAGTCATAGGTTATTGGGGACAGGAAAATTTTTTTTTTATCCCTCCTTCTTTATTTCCAAAATTCCCAATTTTTGGTTTTCTATCCATTTCAATATGAACATACATTTAGTATATTATGAACATTTAAGTAAGGAGCCTGTAATTCAGTGGTTGACGTTTGTTTATGTGTTATACATATTTGTTTTTCGTTAATTTTTTGCACATAAATAAGGCCGCTAGTTTTCTGGTTTGAATTGTTTTACATTGTCAGTTCGGGGCCTTTTAAAGCTGAGTATGCGGTATGGGCTTTGCTCGTTGTTGAAGGTCGTACGGTGACCTATAGTTGTTAATTTCTGTGTCATGTTGGTCTCTTGTGGAGAGTTGTCTCAACATGGCAATCATACCACATTTTCTTTTTTTTTTTGTAATCAATAAATTTTGTAAAAGATTTAATGACTGAAGAATTTCAGAAAAGGTATCAAAAGTTCACATTAATATTTTAAGCGGTTATCTGAAAATTATGAACATTCATTACTATATAAATATAGTGTATTTACTTTCAATTCTAAGTTTACTATAAATCGATCCGTGGTGGTCATTGATATAGTATACAGACTCTCTCTATTTAATAAACTCTGTTACCGCCGAGGATAGTAAACTTGAAAATGATAGCAGATAGAAGTCTGAAAACACACTTTATACTTTGCATATGTATGTTCTATACAGAAAAACGCAAACCGGAAGTCTAATCTGACTTAAAATTTCGTCCAGTGACGGGACAATATCCGGATGCCTTTTTTTCTCGTTTTTCTCCAAAAATAACTCAATCTGAATAATCATATGAATGGATGACAAATGCGACTATGCACTGTACCTATAGGACACAGAGGCGTATTGATTAATTTATTGTGGAAAGAAGAGAAGCGACACACAAAATGAGGTCTTCTAGTTTAATAGTATACTAGAACACACCCGCGAAATCGCGGGCATTCAGAGCGTAGTTTAAAGTATGTAAAGTGTTGTTGGAAGAATTTTGTAAAATATTGAATGACTGGAGAATTTCAGCAAAAGTATCATATTAAAGTCATATATAGGTTATTTGGGACAGGAAAATGCTTTTTTTTTATCCCTCCTCCTTTAAATTATTTCCAAAATTTCCAATTTTTGGTTTTCTATCAATTTCAATATGAACATAGCTTTCATTTAGTATGTTATGAACATTTAACTAAAGAGCCTGTAATTCAGTGGTTGCCGTTTGTTCATGTGTTACATATTTGTTTTTCGTTCACTTTTTGTACATAAATAAGGCCGCTAGTTTTCTGGTTTGAATTGTTTTACATTGTCATTTCGGGGCCTTTTGAAGCTGAGTATGCGGTATATGGGCTTTGCTCGTTGTTGAAGGTCGTACGGTGACCTATAGTTGTTAATTTCTGTGTCATATTGGTCTCTTGGAGAGTTGTCTCAACATGGCAATCATACCACATCTTCTTTTTTTGTAATTTTGTAAAAGATTTAATGACTGGAGAATTTCAGAAAAGGTATCAAAAGTTCACATGAATATTTTTAGCGCTGATCTGTATATTATGAACATTCATTACTATATAAATATACTGTATTTACTTTCAATTCTAAGTTTACTAATCGATCCATGGTGGTCATTGAAAATACACTTTATTCTTTGTATATGTATGTTCAAAGTATACAGCCGAAAAACGCCGAGGATAGTAAACTTGAAAATGATAGCTGATAGAAGTCTGAAAACACACTTTATTCTTTGCATATGTATGTTCTATACAGAAAAACGCAAACCGGAAGTCTAATCTGACTTAAAATTTCGTCCAATGACGGGACAATATCCGGATGCCTTTTTTCTCGTTTTTCTCCCAAAATCATAATCATATGAATGGATGACAAATGCGACTATGCACTGTACCTATAGGACACAGAGGCGTGTTGATTAATTTATTGTGGAAAGGAGAGAAGCGACACCAAAAATGAGGTCTTCTCGTTTAATAGTATAGATAGATGTCTCAAATTTAGAAAAATGGTTTTATTTTCAGAAATAAAGTAAATATGACGACATTTACGGCCTTGACTGTAATCTTCCTGGCATGTATCATACATAATACCAAAGCATGCTCTTGCCTTCCTGGACATTTGCAGAACTATTTCTGTGATCCTAATTATTTCAGTGAGTAAAAATAGAAAATGTTCAGTAAACTTGCAAAAATTTAATTACATACATAAAAATAATTGCAATAGTGTAGATTTTTTTTTATTGAACAGATTTTAAAATAATCATGGCCAAAATGATTTGATTTATCATAGAAAGTATTAAAACTATATTGCATTAAGTCGAGATAAGAGTTGGATAATGTAAAATATGTCAAAGAGACAACAACCCGACCATAGAGCATGAATAAAACAGTTAGTCTTCAATACAGCGAGAGAATCCCACACCCGGAGGTGAACTTTGGCTGGCCCCCAATTAATTCAGTGAAAATGGACGTCACACTTATCTCGGAAGTGCATAAATCAACTTAATTTAAAAAAAAACGTACAAGATTAACAAAGGCCAGAGGCTCCTGACTTTAGACAGGCGCATACATGTGGCGTGGTTAAACATGTTTTGTGAGATCTCAACCATCCCACTATACTTTTAACCAATGCATAGGAAAACAAACGAAAAATCTACTACAACTCATGAGTTCATGAAATCACAATGCAAATATAATAAAAAGAGTTGCATGCTTCCTGTTATACTTTTTCAGGACTGATTAACTGATTTTGTATGATTAACGTCCAGTGGCAAATATTTTACGGTTGTAAAGGCGTTGATCGTGCAAATATTATAAGTATAAACCGCTCTTTTTATCCATGTGACTATCAAAGGAATAATACAATGTAGACTGAGTGGATTGACGTCTTCCACGCAAAATGTCCATATAATTTGTTGTGTCCGTGTTGTCATTTATCACGTTCTTTTATTCTTTTAAACTCCAATTTGTATATTTATGTAAGGCAATTAGTGTCTGCGAGTTAATACATTAAGGGTTAACTGGTTAAGTTACTAGGTGCTGGTTTTTTTTGTGTAACCTTGTTAATATATATAAATATATAAATAAGGGTAAACATCTATATCATTATTTCCGTAAAATCATAACCGTGCATTGTAGTTTCTTCTTGTGTGATATATAAATATTTCCTTTAGATATTAGTCAAATAAAAAATAACGCCATAGAAAATCGAAAAAAAAATCCAAATCTATACAAAAAATGTGTTTAGAAAACCCTTTTTGGTTTAATTTATTAACTGGAATGCGAAATGTTCTGAATACAGAGTATAGCAAATCGATTTATGTGACTACCTCACGTTTGTAGTTATCCAAGTTAATGTTGTGAGTTCAGAAGTTGTTCAAGGTGATATACCGAAATCTAAAGTAAGGGAGATAGCTGTTGATGTACAAAAGGATTTCAAGGTAATTAAAACGTTTATTTTAAGTATTGTGTGTTGTATGTGCTCATTTCTTTTATTTTAAACTACGTAAAGAGTCAACCTGAATGTTAACTGCAATCTGCTTGCTTTCCTAGTCTGTACGCAGTAGTATTAAACGAATAACAAATATTTTATTCAAATACACGATTTTTCAATTGTCTATTAATGCAACTACTAGTACAAATATACGTAAGATAAATTAAATGTTACAGATACATTTTTGACGAAACAGAAGCCTCTCTGTGTCCAAATCAAGACAAAACAATCATTGAGCTTATATATGTACTATCTGTTACGTTTGAAAGTATAAATGATTTCATTTATTATTAAGAAAAACGCTGCATGAAAGCAAATAAATATACTAATATTTTTGACAGAATAATGTTAGAGGCGAGCAGATTATTTTGACAACAGCATTGCAGAGTGCGTTATGTGGTGTTTTCCTTTCAGAAAATTCGTGTTACGTTGTGTCAGGTAATACAGCCAGCACTATTCAGGTTACAAATATGAACGACACCTTCAGATGGGTGCATATTATTCAAACTCAATTTTCTTAATGATGAAATGAAAATGCCCTTGCACATTTCTGAAAATTAAGCATTCGCACGTAATTTAGCATTATTAAGGTCAGAGGTAATGCATTCGACACAATTATCGACTGCGTTATAAAGAGACATAATTAAATTGTGACTTGGGTGAAGTTGTATCATTGGCACTCATACCACATCTGCTTGTATCTATTGTTAATCAAAAGAATGAAACACTTACTGTTAACTGTGTATGTCAGTTGTTTTCCTTGTACGGTTTGCATTATTTACAGAACCAATATGGAAAAGACCGTGCATTATTCTATATATTATCTACCTCCGATTTTTTACTACAGACTAACAAAATTGATATCCCACCGATACCAATATAGAAGTAAATATATGTTTCTTGGTATTAACATACTTGAAAGAATAAGATTCGTGTAGATATTAAACGAGGGTGGAATGATAATAGTACCGATATATGGAAACTGCTATGGAATAATCTGTACTTCTGTTTAGATTAGTTATCTAGCATGTCTAGTATGCCATTATTTAAGTTGAGCGCTTATATCGTACTGATCATTTATTGATATGTTCATCATTCAACTAATGTTAATATCTTTATAGGAACATTTGAAAAAGGCAATCCATTGAGATATCGTATTAATAACTGCGCCTTCCATATGAAATGTAGTGCGATAACTAATTTACAGTGGAGGGGACTGTACAGAGATTACAGAAGGACTTGCTCGAGTAACTGCAAAGTAAGTAGAAAATTATTTGACAAACATGTCTTCTTCATTTGAAAGTGCCAGTAACAAGATTGGAATATATAACAGTTTTTTCACTCGTTTAATGTGTTTGAGCTTTTGAGTTTGCCACTTGCTTAGAGACTTTCCCTTTTGAACTTTCCTCGAAGTTCGATATTTTTGTTATTTCACTTTTTTTTTTTTTATCATATTTGATATTGATTAGAACCTGTAGTACCATTCTATAAAAAGTGTCGCCGCGATATAGCCTTTTGTGATGATGCGGCATAAAGCAACCAATAATCAATAAATCTCTAAAGAGTACATGACATTGCTGATTTGCAATCTTTTCTTTTAAAAAGAAGCCTAACGTGTGTGTGTGTTTTAATACTAGTGAAATTTTAATAACAGTAATATAAAATGGGAATTGAAAAGAAGATATTGTAACGGTTCAGCGAAAGAATTCTAAAATTTGTAAATGGAATATCATATACCTTTTTATATTAATAGTTATTTTGTGTGATTACAATTCAAAGTATTCTAAATCAACGCTCTAAAATGAGTTTGTTTGAAAAGATGAAAAAAAAAACTGTTTACGATGATAAAAGAGAGGCGAAAGATACCAGAGGGACATTCAAACTTATACATCGAAAACATACTGACAAAGCCTTGGCTAAATAATAATTGATAAACATGATAAATAACCAACTATACTTACATACATGCACATTGTAACTATGCATTACTGGTTGATACACTGTTTATTTTCAAACACGTATGGATTAATGGTAACATTTTATCTATTTATTTTGTACAAATGTAAGGATATAAACACAACACGAGTCATCCTGTTACAAAAATAATAAATATAATATTGTTTAACTTATCTTGCAGGTATTAAGTCCTCATGAAGATGACAACGTTTCCGGTTGTAGAATGAATCCAACAAAGAACAACATATCCTGTCTCCAGAGTTATGGTATATGTCAAGGATGTAGACGCCGTCGCTGTAACCGCCGTCGATCAAGATGTTCGTGGAAAATTGGTAGAAATTCCAATAGGAGATGCAATCGAAACTAATACATAAGATGAAGAGGCATACGCTGTCATTTAGACAAAAAAAATGAAATAAAATTGTTTCTGTCTCAAACATTTATACAAATTGAATAAGGATACAAAAGTTTGTCATTAGCCGTCATTTATGTTCAAATCAAATCGAAAACATCGCCAATGAATTATTTACATGCATATTAATAATGCAATTTAAGTTGAAACCTATTTACAAATATTGCCCTAACTTGTCCTTTAGCTGACTCTCGGCTACGCATGTTACAAGCGTGTTCCGTTATTAAACATCAAAAATATAAACGTCAATTAACGGTTTTTTTTTGTAAATTGGAACTTATCAAGTATGAGAATTTAAGTCAAATTCTTGATCCCGAATTTGACAGCTAATGCCCCATAAAGATAAATATTCATCTTCAAATAAATTATACCACTCCACAATTGTCTTCTTCATCATTGCCAGTAATAACCTAGATACAAAGAAAACAAATGTAAACCTCATTACCTCACACGTGGAAACAATACTTCTAAATATGACAACTGTCCGGCAAACATTCTAAGAGTAGCTTCGTGAATGAGGTGTCTGAGAATCTAATTTAGTCTGCGAGGAAAAAGAGAATGATATAAATGTTATTGGTTTTGCACTATCTTTCACTAACTGCGAGTACTCTTGAATTGGTTTTTTTTGTTAGTGTTTTTGAGCTTCGTGCCGATCTGATGAGTCAAACCATTTTAAAATAGTTTGTTCATATGTTGTGTTACTCCACCATAATTAAGGTTGTGTGTGGGTTAGGTTATATTACCTTAGCTGTATTTGACAAAACCCACCAGAACTTATCGTTACTTCTCAATAGCTCGCAAACTACTAATTTCATTTGGCCTTTTTTATGTTTTTGTTATTCGAGTGTTGCTTATGAATCTTTTTGTGAGACCAAACGTCTGTTGTATTATATTTAAATCCTGATATTTATGACGAGTTTATTTTAGGGGCGTGTCCCAGTTCACGAGCTTGTCATTCTATGGTTATGGTTGGTTGCTGTCTGTTATGAAAATAAAGAGATGTGATAGGATTGCTAATTAGACCACTCTCTGCAAGAGAGTTTTTCTCATATACATGTATTATGCCGTTGATTTTAGCGTTTTGAAATGTGACACATTTTGTCATGTTGAAACTATTTATATATATATATAATTTTATTTATAGTGTAACCTGATATAACATTTATTTTACATACATTAATACAAAGTCAATCAGCCAGCCTTCAAAGGCTTACGAAGCACTGTCAATTAATAACTATAATTTGCGCTAATATTGAAAAATAAAATTAATACTTCAAGAACATTTTAAAACAAGATTATTTAAATATCATAATGAGAAAGTAATTGAGTTCTGATTTTTGAAATATTGAATATATAATAGTTTGACACTAGTTTACAGTCTGTAGTTAGCAATATAATGAGTATTTCGTCATCAGAAAGAACGGAAAGGTATATTATGTTATGTTGCTGAAAGTCAGCAAAGGCATTGTTTCTTTCACACAAATATAAAGGAAATTGAACTAAAAAATGTTTTTCGTGCTCAACGGATACATTGTCATTACAAACTTTACAAAAACGTCTATTTGACGGGATACCACGGTAACGCCCAAGTTCAATTCAAACGGAAAAGCCCCACAAAGCATTTACAGCTGACTATATGGTACGGATTTCGCCTATTGCTCATATGACTAATTATTGTTTAAATCTACGTATTTTGATTAGTTGTCATACATCATCGCAGTTTTATATACATATATCATTATTTTATCTTACCTTCTATAGATTTATAGGAATATGATTGGTTAAAGGACTACATGTGGTGACTATGTATATTTGATATAGGTGTCCTAAAAATATAGGGTTAGTTACCATATGGGGTTAGTAAGGAGTTACTTCCCTTTCAAAACAAAAATGATGGCACGACCCTCTATAAAAACAACACAGTGTTGGGGAAAAATCTGAACGGTCTCAACAGACGAAGACATTGATAATAAAAGATTGAAATAAAATCCTAAAACATAATTAAAGCTAGCAAGTTGTTATTGTTGGCATTAAAGAGTTACTTCCCTTTCAAAACAAAAACGGAATGTGTAAAAAAAATATACCAGATTTAAAGCTAAAAAGTTGTTATTGTGGGCATTTGTTTTCTGTATAGACAAATGAAAGTAGGATCTTTACACTATGTATTAATGACTTAAAACAAAAAAGTATCAAAATCTTACATTACTAATGAAAGATAAAATATACGTACAAAATAAAATTAATGTGCCTGTCGCAAGTCAGGAGTCTATGTTTAAGTGGTTGTCGTTGGTCCTTGACTGTTATTTTTGTTTTTCGTTAATTATGTTGTGATAAATTATGTCGTTTGTTATCTCATTTGAATTGTTTCATATTTTTGGGACCTTTTATATCCGACTATACAACGTGGGTTTGTCTCATATTTGAAGGCCGTAAGGTTGCCTTGACATGTTTTCACCAATTTTATTTTATCCTTGGTGGATATTTGTTTCATTGGCAATCACACATGTTCATCCCGGTAAGTCTCTTTTAAAAAAAAGTGATAACAAAATGTGAGTCCTTTTCCGTGTGGGAATATTTCGATTATTAGATATATATTTTTTTTTTATCTTAATCAGCTTTGCATGTCTTCTGTAGTACTTGGACGTTATTGTCTGATAGATAAGAAATATTGGTAACGAATAAAAAGAGCTACAAACAGTTAGTAAACACAAACATCTAGGGGTCTTTTTTTCTAACAACGGATCCTGGAACGACCATATTGAATATATAGTTTCTAAATCTTACAAAAGAATAAATGTAATGAGAAAAATAAAAATGTTCCTGATAGATTTTCACTTGAAAAAGTTTACATATCATTTGTTCGCCCAATCCTTGAATATGCCGATGTCGTTTTGGACTCCCAAAATCAGAATTTGATTGCTAAAAATGAAAATATTCAGCTTGACGCAGCGCGTATCGTCACGTGGGGTACTAAACTTACCAGTATAAACAATTTATATGTTGAAACTCGATGAGAAAAATTATCTGAAAGACGACGCAATCATAGACTAATTCATTATCACAAAATTTTGAATAATAAAACTCCAGAGTATTTAAGAGACTTATTGCCTGATTCAGTAGGAAGTAGGCATGATCATAATACAAGACAAAGAAATAATATTACACAAGTCAACACACGGACCCGTTTATATTCTGAATATTTCATCCCTGCAACAACAAAACTATGGAACACTCTTAACTTAAACATAAGAAAATGTGAATCCCTATCATTATTCAAAAAACAAATTAGTAACCAAAATAGTAAGGTCCCAACGTATTATTATATAGGACATCGTTTTGGTCAAATTCTTTATGCTCGCTTAAGAATGGATGCAAGTTCATTAAATTCTCACCTTTTCGTTCGTAATTTAGTACTCTACAAATTGTCGTTGTAGTAATGTAGAAACAAATACTCACTTTCTGTTATCCTATATACACTAATTTGAGACATGAACTATTAGATTCTATTTCAGTTCTTCCTGTCCAAGTAAACAACGGTACTCTCAGATGAGCAAATTAGTATTTTATTTAGTTTGGTGCAAAAATATATTATTAAAAGTAAACGTTTTAACCCTTGATGTTAATGCCTCATCACTCAATAGGAACCCAAGCATTTCACACTGTATACATTACAATAGTTCACGTTTATTTATTATTATTCTTATTTTATTTTTCTCATTCATTTTTTTTTCTTCTTTTTTCACCTTTTTCATATTTATATATTTATTACAGAGCATGCCAGTATTTATATTTATGTATTGTTCAATAAGTGTACTATGTTTGTAAAAGGAGACAGATTTTTAAAAGCAAATTGCTTGTTTCTGAATCCTTAATATTATTTTATTGTATAATATGTTTAATGTTGATTTATCTGAATAAATATTGTTTAAACTAACGAATAAAAAGGCTTAATGAATATTACTATTTAGACAACTCTCCGTTAATTGGCCGCTAGTTTTTTGCGTTTTGAAGTGTGACACTATTACCATATTTATTTGAATCCGAATGGTCAAAAGAGGCGATCGAAGGAACCAAAAAGAACATTCAAATTCTTACATCGAAAAAAAACCCTGACACTGCCATGGATAAAAGAAAATAGTTAAAAAACCAAGAGACTGTACACAAAACACAACATAAAAAAACATATCGATTGAGCAACACTAACCCCGCCAAAAACCAAAACCCGGAGTGATACCATGTGCTCCGGAAAGGAACCCAGACCCTGTTCCACGTGTGGCAGTGGCACGAAACGTATTGCACATGTAAGTAAACTGTTATTTAGGCAGCAACCATTTGATTTTCTGGGGGGGGGGGGGGGGGTGGGGAGCTATGGTTTTTTTTTCTGTACAAACTTTTTTTTTCGCCTGCGGCGAAAAACAATCTATTTCTTTCGCGACAAGTCGAAAACAATTTTTTTCTTTCAATTTTAGCATTACATATAGTGGCAGCTGAGGGTGAAACAAACAATTGTTTTTTCTCAGAATCAAAAACAAATTTTTTTTTTTTTCTCCTAAAACTGGAAACAAACTTTTTTTTCCAAAAAAAACCATAGCCACCCCCCCCCCCCCCCCCCCCCCCCCCCCCCAGAAAATCAAATGGTTGCTGCCTTAGTAGGTCACATACTATGAAAAGGAGAAGGGATAATGTAGTTAATACAATTTGAACATATCCGTCGTCATCTCTGAAACAGATATTCCATTTCAGTACGTCGTGATGGCGTCCTTAAAATGAACTTAGCTTTTTATAGCTGACTATGCGGTATGGGTTTTGCTCATTGTTGAAGGCCGTACGGTGACCTATAGTTGTTAATGTCTGTGTCAATTTGGTCTCTTGTGGAGGGTTCTCTCATTGGCAATCATACCAAATTCTTTTTTTTTTTATATTAGGTCACTTGAACAATAAAAATAAAAATCATCACTGTGTCAATTCGGTTGGATAATATAGAGCCAGAGCAACAAAAAGTAATAACATATTTTAAAATACTCATAGCATAGCAAATAAGATGAACACAACGATGTTTTTAATATATTTTTTATTTAATCTAATCATTACATTAATATTATTTGAAAACAGAGCAAAATAATAAAAAGAGTCAGATTTCAGACATAAACAAACCTTAAGACTTAACATGAATCATATCACATTTTCTTCGTTATACTTAATACTTTTTTTTTTATGGAACGCAGGCTATAGTTAATAACAGCAACACGAAGTCTTTACAAAAGCCTCGTGTACTAATGTAAGAATAAAAGATCTAAAAAATGATATTCCTTTCGAAATAAAACTGATATTATATTAGTCTGTTTTCTGTACACATAGGCATAATGTTATTAAAAGAGGGGACGGAGTCGACCTTTTTTTTTTAAACATTCAGTAACTTCGAGTACTCTCTCTACTTTTGTTGTTGGGACGTACAAGTTTCCGGCCACGTCCACGTTTATAGTTCGTTCTTATGTGTTAATCTAACACCACTGTCCCATGTTAGGGGAGGGTTTGGATCTGACTGAATGTATGTGCCCGTCCCAAGTGTCGAGCATGTATACCGGTGGATATAAAAAAAAGATGTGGTATGATTGCCAATGAGACAACTATCCACAAAAAACCAAAATGACACAGACATTAACAACTAAAGGTCACCGTACAGCCTTCAACAATGAGCAAAGCCCATACCGCATAGTAAGCTATGATAGGCCCCGATAAGACAATGTAAAACAATTCAAACGAGAAAACTAATGTCAGTTATTGCTGTGTTACACATTTGTTTTTCGTTAAGTATTTTGTACATTTATTAGGCCGTTTGTATTCTCGTTTGATTTGTTTTACATTTGCGATTATGGGACCTTTAATAGCTGTGGTATGGACTTTGCTCATTGTTGAACGCCGTACGGTGACCTATAGCTGTTAGTTGTTGTGTCATTTGGTTTCTTGGCAATCATACCACATCTTCTTTTTTATATAATATTAACTAGTATTCATAAATGTGAAAAAATGCCTTGAAAAATTGCCAACTTGGGTAAAATTATTCATGTCGTATATACCAAGGGGCAAGCTGGCCAATAAAGAATTTTGAGATTTCGTCGAATTTCTCAACTTGTACTTTATATGGCCTTTTTAACTTTTTTAGATTAGAGCGTCACTGATGAGTCTTTCGTAGACGAAACGCGCGTCTGGCGTATATACAAAATTTAGTCCTCTTACATTATCTATGATGAGTTTATTTATTCAGATCGAAAGTTATATTAGGAGCACCAACTAAACAGTCAATTTAAAGTTTATAAATACTATGTACCAAAATCATGCCTAAATGTTCAGTGCGGTGAATGTTTAATGCTAAAGACTAACACTTTATTTTGCAGTATAAAACAAATTGCCTATAGTTTATGTTTAAAGTTATTTTACGTCAAACTGCTAATTATTTCAAATATAAAGGATGTATATTGGTTTAAATCTATTTACTCTCGCTTCTTCGTGGTCCTCAATTCTCTTCAACTTCTTACTTTGTTTGGCCTTTTTAACTTGTTTTGATTCGAGCGTCAGTGATGAGTCTTTTATAGACAAAATTTCAATTCTGTTATCTATGATGAGTTTATTCTAATGTTTTTGTTTTCAAAATCATGTCGTTTATTTTCCAACCCGGACAGATTGTATATAAATTGAAGATGCTTTTGGCCACTTGTAAACCCTACCTTGATCTACATCATTGTTTTCTAGTCTATGGATAGTGGTCTCATTGGAAATCATATCGCATCTCCTGATTTTTATATGACACATGCATGTAGTTCCATAAAACTGTTATATTACAGAGATATGTCTCTTTTTTTGTTATTTCGGTAATGGAAAAATAAAAATTGAAATAGAAATACTTTTTTACATCTAAGTAATGCATAAATTTAAAGTCAATGAACCATGGTCAAGGTAAAGGGCTGAAAAATCAATGAGATGTGCCAATACAAATGTACAAATACAGCTGCATACCGAATACGTACCATTAACATATCATAATTAGTTCCCTTTAAACATAAACACACACCTTAACTTGTATACTATCATATTCAAGTTTCAAAGTCAATAAAACATGATAAGGGGTTGGGGCTATATAATCGCGATGGAAATGAGATATATATGCACATCCCGATACATTTGCATACCAAATATTGCATTGATAACAGTTGTTCAACCTTGACTGACTTAAACATGTAGTCTGCGACAAGTTTCAAGAGTTTGTAATTAATGACTAAATGTGTAGCGGACAATTTTATATTTGGATATAACAGGATTGAGGGGCAGTGCCAAATACTTTCCAAGGAAATCATGAGTCAATACTCATGAATACAAATTCATAATTTTTAAATGTCATTGACGTGCCATTATTGGTCCACATTAAACTAGACCTAATCACAAACTAAAACATTGTTGACGCCGTCGACGAGGCGGACGCCGGAAACAGCATAACTATGTATCACTTTTTCACTCCATCAAGGCAAGACATACATTAAAAACTGTATGCTAATTAAATGTTTTTCATTCCCTTATCTCTCATGCAAAGGCAGTACCTATCTGGTTACTATTCATATGTTACGTCTAAATATCAATGCTAATCCAATATCGTTTGAAACGTTTATGTTTGTATAGAGTAACATCACCAATTTCCATGTCACCAATTCACAATTGTACTGTGAAAACGTTCGCACAAGCTGATGACGCATGGCATTTTTAAATGTACAAAATGTATAATTAACGTTGTTTCCTGTCGGCTTCACTAGAATGGAGATAACAATGTTAAAATACAAGACTGTCATCTCCTAATTGCAACACTGAATATTTACTGAAAAGGCGCAACTAACAGAAAAAAAGACAATTCTTCTCACAAGAGCACAAGACATATGAAATTCTAACTGATAAATAAAAACTCATGGTGAAAATAGTTTCAGTTTAAAGTGCATTTTATTGAAATTTGTTTAATCACAAAATCATCGTGTAGTTGAACCAAATAATACTGTGAAAAGGATGAAACAGACAACCAAACTCAGTTGATTAAAATAAACAGATTTCTGTTACAGTAGTTATTTGAGAATGAGTCTTTATTTGACATTACTAGCAATAGTCTGACCAATAACATGGCTCATGTAAGTGTTATTAATTTACATGTACATACAAGCACTTTGTACAAATAAACTCATCATAGATACTAGGACTAAATTTAGTATATACGCCAGACGCGCGTTTCGTCTACAAAAGACTCACCAGTGACGCTCGAATCCAAAAAAAATTTTAAAAGGCCAAATAAATTACGAAGTTGAAGAGCATTGAGGACCAAAATTCCTAAAAGTTTTGCCAAATACAGCTAAGGTAATCTATGCCTGAGGTAGAAAAGAGACAAATCATTAAGCTGAGAAGTATCATTTCTAAAATTGTATTGAAAACTTTCTGAAACAAATGTACATAACTAAATCTGTAAATATATTTTGTAATCATTCCGAGTGAACCAATTTATAAATTGAGTAAATGAAAACAATCTAAATCCTTCAAAACATAAGCTAATTGTTTTACATAATGATAAAAGACAGTTTATCTAGTCGCTACATTTGGAAACTTTGATATTGTATTTGTTAGTAATTTTTTTCCATCCTAGCTCCCACCCCATACAAATCAAATGGAATCTCCCTAACTGTGTGTAAAGTCCCTAAAGGCAATCCCGACGTTCAGAGGGGAATATCATACTCAGAAGGAAATATGAAGTTTTGTTCGACGTCACGTGGAATAGTTTCAACCAATTAGATGTTGATATCGCTATCAAAATCAACATGCAGTGGAATAATATTATACAAATTTTACAATTTTAGTAAACTATCATCAGGATAATATTTTCATTATATACAAAAATGTAACATTATCCAACATTTATCATTTGACGATTCATCCTTGTCACAGTGTGATTCTAGAAATGTTAATCAACAGGGGTTATGTTCGGACAACTGTCACAATTTTCTAGAATTTCTGTAATCAGATGTGGATTTCGTCCAGATCTTGCTAAAGCATGGAGTAGCTCTCTGATGGTTGCGTTGTCATCTCTGTTTCTCCAACAATAAAGCATGTGCCTACTTACTTCACGGAGAACTTTTACGGTTTCATATTCTATCTGTTCCAGACGTTCTATTTCAAGATCAAGTTCTAATCCCAAAACCATCCATTCTTTACCAATCCGGAGACATAATTTATCTAACATCTCATCACTTGGCGGAAGATTCAAAATTGTGTCTGGCAATTCTGAAAGAATGTATTTAGATATTGATTATCATCTTGCCAGACATGAAAACTCAAGACCATTCTGTATGTTTTGTAAAGTAGACCCTTAATATCTAAGTATTAGGTCTTTCTGTTGACCTTTTTAAGAAAAGGGCCGATATGTACTTATCATAACCGAGAATCAATATTGATTTAAACCAGCCATCGATGACGTTTGAGGAAGTCAGAGTGGTAGCTGTAAGCCCTTGAATGTTGTTTGACTGGAGATATGTAAATCAACATGCGGGTGAAGTTGTTTTATGAGTAATTCATATAGTTCCCTCTCCAGACTTCAAACATGTAGCATAATGTTTTCTCATTATGTAAAAAGTTAATATCTATAAAACATGTATGTATTGGTTTTTAGTGTGTTGAACTTAAACATGGACAACGTATCTTGCCATTAACATTTAGATGTATCAAGCAAGCTGCATTTTAAATTTAGAATGAATAACCTATAAAAATAGTTTTGTCTTGAAACATTATTTAACGACGATTTGTACTTGTTGCAGTTGACGTTTAAATACCAGTTGTTAGACTTCAGGATACAATTCAATTTACTATAATACCAAAATTGTATTAATCAATTGAATAAATTACATATTGAATTCCTAATGCATAGGTTAATAATTTCGTCCTGGTTTTTCTTTATTTGTGGACATTTTCTTTTGTTTTCTGAGCTCTTCAGCGTTTCTAGTAGGTTGACATTTCAATTGTTATAAAAGGTAGTTCACTAAAGAAGATTACGTATACAGGCATTTTGTCATTATTTAAAAACTTTGTATATCATACCAGTCAGCACTTCTGCTTGTCGTAGAATCTACAACAAAACGTATACTTTGAGTTTTAATTTATCATATTTAACAGCATTTTTTACACTTACAAGTTGCACATAAGTTGCCCAAATTAGTAGTTAGGGAAATGAAATCAGATTAAGAATCAAAGATTACATCAGATCCTATCTTGAAATATGAAAGTTTACAAAATTACTGCTGACAAAAAGTATACATGTATTTTGCTCACTAGAAAAAAGATGACAGTCTTCTTTTAAAGATTTTTAAATGATTATCCAAGTTATTCTAAGTGTTGTTGATTTGTCGTACTCCTATTTAGAATACTTTATACTCCATACTCTATATATAAGAGAACGGTAGGGTAGAACTGTTCTATGACAGTGAAGAACAGTTGTATGACAGATTATTCTGACAGTTATAATGAGAGATTAGAAGTGATCTCCACTGTAATAGATATTTTATCAACATTGTGTGAAATGCAATTATATGTAATTCAGAATATAAAACATCGCCATTTTTTCCAAATCTCTATTTGTGAATATGTACTGTGCATTCATTATAATTCGTTGACCACCAGTTTCCGTTGATGCCATGGGTACAGATAAACAACGTTAATAAATGTGCTTAACGTACACTTTTTTTTTATCAACGAAAGCACATTTTTGTCTAAATCAACAATAATTGGCATCCGAGGAATAAGAATATTCAACACTATTGTCGAAAAAACAATTTGGCAGTGCAGCAGGAGTTATTAACGTTTTGTTTATGGTTAAACCGTTTCAAAGTATGACTTTAATGCTGACACATCGATAAGACCTTTACTTACAAAACCAATAGAAAGTGCTAAAATCTTCCTTGTAATTGGTACATACACAAAATGTAGCACACCATATTCAAACTTCATGTTAATAGAAACATCCTTTTCAGATTAATCAGAAATCATTACAGCATGATCGACATATTGTATAAGTACCTGACACATTATGTGTTCATTGATTTCAGCAGCTTCCATTGCTTTGACGAAATCTTTACTTGATTTATTCTTCTCTCTGCAAATACGAAGACTATAAAACTTCAGCATGGACGTAGAATCGGCATCAATGGCATCAAATTCAGGGTTAGATATCCCAAGATTGACTGCCAAGCTTCGAACTTCTTCCTTCGTCAGACAGTTGCAAAGTCGAAGCAACTGTGCGTCGTTGGGTAACATCGACAGAGCTGCGTCTAGTATACCTAAATTAATATTACAAAACTGATACAAAGATGTAGTATGTTTCTGAGACTATATATTGATGTACTTATTGAAAATTTATCTGTGATTTGTATGTGTTATTTCAAGGAAAAGTATTTCATACACAATTTGCAATTTATCGAATACATGGCTGAACCAATTTCAACGTCTATAAAAAGTGGATTGATTGATGAATCAATTGACAAATATTTTCATAATTATTTTAAGATTTTGCAAAACGTGTCTTTAGATTTTGGAACGAATTTCTGTACCTATGTATCTTGTCATACTTTGAATGACAAAACTATTTTATTTATTAATATTACTTTTACTGTTAACCCACCCTTTTTTTGTGATATACATTTGACGTGACTCTGTACTTATGTATCCCGTCATACTTTGAACGCCAACATTATTTCATGTCTACCTGTGCGAATTTCAAACGCGCAATTTTACACCAGTTCTCAAAACCCTCCTTCCTTGATGGGTGCATTTTACATAGACAAATAAAATCGTATAATATAATCAAAATGAGGATGTTAATTTGATGCATGCCTTTTTGTGCTTCTTCGTTACATTTGTTGTTTTTATAGTGATCAAGATGATAACACAATGTTGACTGCTGTACCCCTATTTTTGACATTTTTACCTATTGTGTCTGTTTGTTTTGTTCACGCATAGGTGACAATATAATGGAATTTGATGCGACTGTCATACAAGTGAGAGGTTTAGCTAGCTATAAAACCAGGTTCAATCCACCATTTTCTACATTTGAAAATGCCTGTACCAAGTCAGGAATATGACAGTTCTTGTCCATTCGTTTTTGATGCGTTTTGTTATTTGATTTTGCCATTTGATTATGGACTTTCCGAATTGATTTTCCTCTGAGTTCAGTATTTTTGTGATTTTACATTTTATGATACATTACCGGACAATTTATTTCAATCAATAATATGTCAAGCTAAGTTGAACAAATTTAAATCAGTCATTAATTCGATTAATTTTGAATTAAACTTTGTCAAACTGTGTATGAATGCACATTTTTAATAGTGTCAAATTTGATTAATTATGAATTTTACAATAGAAACCATTTTCTTTGATGTTCCCTCTGTAGATAAGAGCAATCAAAAGTTTGGTTAAACAATATTCTATGGTTATAGAGACAAAATATCTTGATGTTTACAACCATAGACAACAGATGCAAAAAGGCTAGCAAAACTTCACATTTCCTACTGAAAAAAGCTGGATAAAAAATGGCTGTACCTTGACAAGAATCTGTGCACTCTAAGACAGTCTGAAAGAAACAAATTGTCAATTAAAAAAATGCAAAAAAAATATCTACTTTGATAGTCGAAAACAACCTCAACTGAACATAAAACTATCACCCCCAGGTTTTGGTGGGGTTCGTATTGCTAAGTCTCTAGTTTTATTTGTTGTTTCGTGTGTACTATTATTTGTCTGTTTGTCTTTTTCTGTTTAGTCATGGCCTTGTCAGTATATTTTCGATATATGAGTTGACCGTTCCTCTGATATATTTCGCCTCTCTTCAATGACGCATGAAGTATCTGCTTTTACAAAAGAGCATAGTGCTTAACTGCTTTCAGCTGATACATGCAGACCAACAATCAGAGTGTTAGGACATGAAGCAACAGGTTTCGGAGTTGTGCAATTTCAAACTGAAAAACTTACCCTGTCAGTGTACCAAATATCAAGGTCAGACTTTGGTGTCTTATACCCATGGTTTTCACATATCCATTCGGTTTTGATTCCCCCTATATCTCCTGCATCCAGCAAACAGCCTTGTGAAAGACATCCATGTTTCAACTTCAATTCAAATGGTACATATTTCTTTGAAGTGACTTTACTTGTGAAGGAAACAGAGTACACTTCTGAGATTCTAGCTAGGTTCTGCTCTAAACATTGTCGCACACTGGACGCAAGATCTTTTATTATCAACTCTTTTCTTTCCTTGTGAACTATGTACACTGCTACTGTGTTGCGTTCAGTCTTTACCACTAAATCATGTTTCCTATCTAGTACAACAGCTACAAAGTCAGGAAAAAGCAACTCTACATGCTCATGACGTCTGATATTCCAGATACTAATCACGCATGCTATGAGTCTACTTGGTATTGCGTCTGGAACATCCAAAGCCTTGAATTCAAATACAAAGCCCACACACCTGCTTGATATGAGATGTCGTTCCACAAAAGTTGTCTCATTTCGATTCATTATCATACAAGGTACAAGGTAACAATCACCAGAAATCTTTTTTCCGCTTTCTTTGTCGTAACGTTTTATCTCTGACAGGATGTCAAAGTGAACCAAAAGGTGCCGGAAATATTCTCCATGCTGCAGAAAATGGGCGTATTTTTCTCCACTCCAGATCTTTATCAAATCAGTTTCTGTAAGACGTCCTTCATTAAGGTTGGCAGTAGCTGGTATTGATGTTACAATAGATTTCAGAACATCAATTAGGCAAGTCGGGTTAATTACTATGAAGTTTCGGAGGTCTGGATACTCGATATATGTCATTTTCCCACAATTATTCTGAACGCGTAAAAAAAGGTCCAACTCTGCTTCCGACAACGGTTTCACACCCATTTGCGTATTAAGTTTTTCAACATCTTCATGACTGATGATATATGTCCCCTCCTCTACTAACCTTGCCAACAACATCTCTAGAATAAGAAATTGTTTTGGTACTTGTTGTTCCCAATGTGGATTTTCGGTTATTGTCTTCGATAGACTATCCTTTAGTTCCTCCATCTCAGGTTCGTTATTATTTCTCGCATTGACAAAGACCAGTTTTTCTAACATAAGATGGCTCTTAGTTTTCTCATCGGTGAAACAGGCAGATAAACGGTCCAACAGTTGTGAGCGCCTCTTTGGTATTTCATTCTGAAATGCAAAAGATATTGATATACTTTTTCTGGTACTAAACCATGGAAAAGATGTCTCAAACGTTTTATATAGGTATGTTTTTTTTAAATTCTTGCCACGTTGGCATGTATAATGTATGTATATTGGGCGTAAAACTTAGAGGTTAAGCAGCTAGCTTTAAAACCTGGTTGAATCCAACATTATCTACATAAGAAAACGCTTGAACTGAAAATTACAGTGGTTATCCATTCATGTGATGTGTTTGAGTTTTTGATTTTGCCATTTGAATCGGGACTTTCCGTTTTGACTTTTGAATTTTTGTTATTATGCCTTTTAAAAGTCAGTTAGTTCCGAAAACAAACACTCATATTTCTCTTGACAACTGTTGTTGGATGGTATTTTGCATGCGTATAGCCTAGCTATCAACAATCATATGTTGTAGACTTAGCAAATCGTACAAAACTCCAGTCAAGTCCAGAGTGTAAGTTTTTTCAAATTGCATTACACAATGTAAATGTCCAATCCTATAGGATAATCGTGTAAGAGAGGGGGTTAATAAGTATTTTTTTATAATATAAATTGCACCTCGTATTGAGTATCAACAATATCCTTTTAAAGTCGTTTTACCTGGCAGACAAGGTCTTTGTGGGTAGCTACAAACATCACTTTTGGATAGTCTTTACAATCAGGATGACTATACATCAGAATCGATGAAACCCATTGTCGAACATTGTCTAAAAAACATGTTGAAATATTAACATTGATTAAATTATTGATGTTTGTTGGTTATCGCTTTTTCAGTGACCATCCGTTTTTATTTGTAGAGGAAACAGGAGTGCCAGAAGGAAAAAGGCACTGTTCATCAGCAGAATATACAATGAACAGTTAGTAGTCCAGTATCGTATAAGTAACTTCGTAGACAATTCGGCCACCAAGTCCACATTTCATTTATGACAATATGTTATTCTATTACATAATGTTCCTTCCTTGTGTGTATTTATCATAATAATATATTTGTGTACATGTATCATAATAATATATGTGTGTACATGTATCATACTTATAATGATCTCCCTGTAGGGATAAAAGCACCAGTAGTTTACCGTTGTTCAAAAGTCATAAATTTATTTGGAGAATACAAATCCGGGTTACACTCTAAAACCGAGGAAAACACATCAATCATAAGAAGAGCACAATACAACAACAGGAACACTTAAGTGCAACAAAACAAAAACATACATAGAAATTTACAGGACCTACCAAGTATTGTTATGATTCTTTCTCCTTTTCCTATACTTAAAGGATCATCAAGATTCCTACTGCCATTAAATGTAATAAGATAAATTCCATGTGAAGTGATAAAGGTCTGATGGGTTACATGGTAAACTATCTGTCCAGCAAAATCTAAAACAGGAATTGGAATAACTTCACGATGTCGAAGGTCGTTGGAATCACTATATTTATTTATACTTTCAGAAAGTTGTTGTATTACTTCATCATTTGGAATATCTGATTGAGTTTTCACCGAGAAGACATCGGACTCTTGTACAGTTATTTTTTCTTTCTTCGATTTAAGATATGATGAAACCTTTTGGTAAATTGCCTTGGGAAAACTGTGGACACCTAGAAAAAAATAGAATTCTGACAGTTTCATTATGTCTTGAATAAAAAACATTTTTGAAAAGTAAGATATGTCCTCAATTGGAATGTCAAGAGAAAATAAAAAAAATCCGAAACATGTTTGCATGTTTCAATTTTGCCGTGTGTTCTATCCCAAATTCATGTATTTGGTTTTGATGTTATATTTGTTATTCTCGTGGGATTTTGTTTGATGCTTGGTCCGCTTCTGTGTGTGTTACATTGTAGTGTTGTGTCGTTGTTCTCCTCTAATATTTAGTGCATTTCCCTCAGTTTTAGTTTGTCACCCCGATTTTGTTTTTTGTCCATGGATTTATGAGTTTGAACAGCGGTATAATACTGTTGCCTTTATTTATATAATTTTTGGATTGTAAGCGCTTTTCACTGCACGATGCGACACACTGCTGTCATCTCTGTTGTATAATATACGTCTTCTGGATTTTTGTCTTAAATGTTAAGCTCAAAGATTAAATCCTTAATTTTTTCAACACCATATTGTTTTGTCCCAGTGAGTACCTCTTTGCTTATTGAAACAACATCTCTTGTAGATTTGTCTCGATTATAATAGCAATGAACTAGTCAGTATAAAGACAAAAAAATGAAAGATGAAATCAGGGTCATACCTGTAAAATATCAAATGTATTATTTGCCGGTATGGATGGACATCAATTGCCATATCTCCTATTATATACTTTCAGATGTAGCTTAAAGTTTGTAAAAGGCATTTACATTTTTTGTATTTAAAGAATAGTAGATAAATTGATTTTTACCCTCTGGGTTTTGCATAAGTGTTTGCGTCATCAGATCAAATAACAATTTTCCAAAGTACACATCTATTCCATCAGTACTCTGTCTATCTCTAGGGATTTCGTTGCCGATTAAATTTTCAACCAGGGTTGTTTTTCCGGCTTCATAAGCTCCTACTACTAAAATTCGGCTATCAAACGATGGTACTAAATCCGCAGATAAAAGATTTCGAAGATGCCTTTTGTTATCTACAATTGAAAATGCTTCCCAAAATGAGAATACTCATGCCAACCTCATTTAAGATAACAGTATATTTTTTTGCATCGGTTGCTGACTCTTTTTAGTTTATCTGCTCTTTTCATCTTTGGGCCTTATAGCTAACCAAAATATATGTATATGTATATGTTTATAACTTTTTTGAAGGCTGGAGTTGACCTTTTATAGCTACTTTCTCCTTTGTTATACATTGATCGATATTTACTGACTCTTTTTTAAATCATGTGTTATATTTTTTCTATACTTTTTATACACCTTGTTAAAATATCAATAATTAAATATTTTTTATCGTATGTTTCTAAAGACTTTCTAACATTATGATTAATTTTATTAACAATAATTATATTTGAACGTCAAAGCTGACATTCAAATAGATAAATTGCAAATATGGCGAAACAGTTTTTAAATCCCATTTAATTATACGTCAGTTCCAAAGAACATGTATTTTAAAACTCTTACTCCCACTGTAGAAGTATTTGTTATAAGAAGGTATTCATGTTTTACTCTCTTTACGTATAAATTGGATTTTTGCAGTTTATTAAAGAAATGTTCGATATCAACGTCAATAGAGCATTGTAGAATAGTGAATAGATTAATGAATTTGTTTTCAAACGGTTAAACTGACGATATCTACCTAATTTTTTTTTCAGTGTGATTGGACAGATTTTCTGGTCTATTTATTTCGCAAATCATTCTCTAAACATGATTCAAATGTTTTGATTCATTATTATCTTTAAATCTTGTGAAGTCTGTTTTATGATTAGTATTTTTATGTTTCATGCGTGTTTCATGTGTTTAGTGTGTGTCTATCCAGCCTTACGTGTGTATGTGTATAGAAGATGGGCAAGATACCAGAGGAACACTGGAACTCATACATAGACATCGGTCTGTGTCACTATTTCGAGGTTTGCACATGAGTTGCCGTAGCTTGTCTATATATTCAAGTATAATAGTAATAGAAAAGTAATGCGAACACGCATTTCTTTGCTGATTTCACAGCCATCCTGTTTGTAACAGTGAAAATGTTAAAATACAGAAACACAACCTCGTATAGGTTTTTAACATATAATCCCATGTTTTTATATTTTAACCGCCATGGATTGTGTTTAAAACTCAATTTGACTAATCAACGGTTTAATAACTACACTTTGTATATACCATAACTTTCTGTTTGTATGCTAGGTTTGTCGTGTTCTCCAATAATAAATTATATGAGGAAACATTACATTATTATGTTGATTTAAACACTTATGTAACCATTGTCTCTTTAAAATAATGGCTCGGATAAATAATACCCTTTGTATACAGTAAAAAGTATAATTGTCAATAAATTATTAATACTGTAATAACTTGTATCGATTATTTTGTATCCATGTCATATTTTAAGTTTATCGAGTAATAGTTTTACTTGATCCCAAAATGAATTCAGAAATTTGCATGTCAAAAAATAGTGTTCATAACCTTCGATGACATTTCAAATATTGCATAGCGGAGTTTTAAAGAGAAAAGTAATTGTTTGGTTGGTAAAATGTAGTGCAGAAATTTCCATCTTAATATTTTGAATTTATTATCTGTATATAGTAATATATATAGTTCAGCATTTGTTGTCGTTTGCTCGTGTTGTTTTCTAATATAAACATGTTGTCCCTGTTTTGAAATCCTATTAGTTTTTCATAATATCTATTTAAAACGGAAATGTATATGTCTTTGGAGGAAATGTTTTTAACTGATACCAGTTTTTCTTTTCTATCTTTAAATTTATATTTGGAGCCAATATCAACTTTTGTTTTAATTGATTCTTCTTTAGTTAGTTTTCGGTATTGCTTTCATCAATTAAGAAAATTCCGAAAACCAATTATCATGAGAGGGTAGTTTATCTTAAATCATATTTTGATTCAATTTTCCTTAATTATCAATTATGTCATTTACAAATAGAAAATTCCAGTTTTTGAAATTGAGACCTTTACATATAATTTGATATTTTCGTTGCCCCATATAAGCTGCTGTCTAATTTGTTTATATGATAGTTGATCTGACTCTTTTTCAGATTTTGAATTTTTATTTGGGGCATAAAAACGTTGAAAATATGCCAGACAGATCTATATTTTGACCTTTGAAAAAATAATAGTGCATATGAATAGGATAGTTTCCAAACTTCATAGTAAAAGTGGTGCAGTTTTAGTCGTAAAGGGAGTTCCTATGGTAAAATGCATTGCCAATATTAACAGAAAAACAACCTATATATTATGCGTTTCATTCATATCACCCCTATGATAATTATTCCAACACTATATTTTTCAATGACACGTAAGATTTTTTAAATAATATATTTTTATCTTTTAATGACATGTGTTCGGGGCATAAAGGTTACAGCTCTTCAACGGTTTCGGTACTTATACATCTTCGGATTTTAAATGTTTGTCTTTGAGCGTTCCTGATGAAGGTAAATCCAGAAAAGCGCTTCGGACGCAAAAAAATAATAAACGTGTTGTTTTCATTTGTTTACAAAAGTAAATATATTTTTTATCAAATTCTGTGTGGATTAAAACAATTATTCCGTCTTGATCGATAGTTATCTATGATATCATGCTTATTTTGTTAAAATAAAGATTAGATATCGGGAATAAAGTTAACTCGCACTTTAAAACTCACTTAAGCTTAGTTTAAATACTCATATAAAAAAATATCTTTCTTTCAAGTAAGAGATAATCATATACTAATATAATACGTTTAATAAAGTGATAGCTATAATAACAATGATGTGTAAAATTGAGAAATCAACTTCCAATCCTACTATACACAACAATAACTTCTAAAAGAGATGTGTTTATTCCTTACTAATCCTAACCCAAACATTTCCAATTCTAAATAATTTTTGATCTGCTTTTAAAAACCATAAATGCAAAATTCACCTATCTTATCTAAATATTTAGCTGATATCTTTACTTTGTAATATTCATAAATGTTCTATAAAGCCAACAGAACATTTAAATAAACAACATCTACATCATGTACATGAAAAACTTCATTTTATTGATTTAATGTCTGTTATTTATCATTAACCATGGTAACGGAACAACTTCAAGCTTTAGACTTTTCATTCACATTTTATTAGATTTGCCTTGACGCTAAGGCGTCATGCTCGTTTATCAAACAATACGGAGTAATTTTTTTGTTGGGTTTTTTAAAATTTTCAAGTTACAATGATTTTTTTATTTGCAATAAAAAAGAGATGAAAACTATGCATTTGTTTTGCTCTATATCTAGGGTCTCTATGAATCCCGGGATCCCACATTCGCGCATTTATTGATCAAACTTAAGGAAAGGTTACAAGGAAATTTTTCCAACTGGTCTATAAAATTGTGACAAATAAACAATCTAACGGTACAGTCAAATTCAAGTATATGCGTATAAGAACTATTACATATGTTTCATTACCTGTAGCAAAATATCCGATGGTATTATCATGATTATAATCCAAAAAGTCATATGATTAGTATATGCAAGAGAATGATGATCCCTTTCTTCATGATTAAGTACGAGCGTTAACAAGTACTTATCATGAAGTAAGGGATTCTCATTCTCTTACAAACTTAGAATATTGTAAAGTGCTCAAGGCTCGAATGATCCATTGATTGGTTTAATTCATCCCAAGATGTCGAATGAAAAAATAGGTCAGTATCTGTATTGTCTGTTAAAGTGTTTCTATATCATTTTCGTTACAAATTATACATTGATACGATGTAAATTAATAAAGATTCACACGGAAATCACTAATTGCTACCGAGAAATGTGCATGAAACAGAAATTTATATTTGAAAAAATCGCTCAGATGACCGATAATCACAATCGAGAAGACCGTAACAGAACCAGTAATTCATAACAAGGGTGACCGTAATTGGTTTTAAGATGACCGTAATTTGTAAATGATGACCGTAACTTTTAATGGATGGCCGTCAAATAAAAGAAATATCCGTATTTATATAACCAAGATAAATACCTTATTTTGTATCTAGTGATTAATCGTGTTGGTATAAACGTATTTATATGAGCATATGAGAGCATTATGATTATCCCTAAGGTAGAAGAAAATAAAACGTGCTTCAAATACATGGTTCACCATATGTATTGTTTTTATGGTAGAGGTCTTAATTTTTAAAATTGAATTTGCAACAAGACATGCACATGAACAAGTGAGTAAAACATGCAACAAAATTGCGATAAAATGACACCTTACAAGTATATTAATAATAAAAAAAAATGCTGTGCACAGCCTCCAACTACAAGCCAAAAGATGTATTTTTTATTTTAATGACATATAATAAATACACCTTTTTAAAAACGTAAACGAATGTACACCCATTGGTATTATCTCTGATTAGTCTTCCATTTAAAAACAAAAATACGACTAAACTAGTGAAGGAACTCCGTACCATCAAAATAGATTCTTAAAACAGTCTTGTACGAATAGCGTATCACAAGGGGGAGTCTGGTCAATTTGTATATATACAGAAATGTTATTCATATATCAAGACAAATTAAGATTTTAATCTGCTTCCTCTGGAACCATACACATTGGCCCGTTTACTGGATATTCAAATGTTTAATTAATGGGCATTATGTTTTCTGGTCAGTGCGGCCGTTCGTTAGTTCGGTCTGTCCAGCTTCGGGGTAAAGCTTTTGGTCGAGGAAATTTTTGATAATGTTGCCCAAAGTCCAATCAACTTGAAACTTAGTACAAACTTTCCCTATGATATGATCTTTCTAATTCTAATGCCAAATACCAGTTTTATCCCGATTTCAAGGTCCACTGAACATAGAAAATGATAGTGTATGAGGCATCTGTGTACTAGGGACATTCATGTTTCTTCAACTTTTCATTGTATCGCTGTCAATTTGTATTAGATTTCACTAAATTTTTTATTGTGCGAAAACCAAAACATGCTTATTTGGGCCCTAATTCCAAAAATGTTGGGACCAAATCTCCAAAAATCAATCCTAACCTTCCGTTTGTGGTCGTAAACATTGTGTTGAAGTTTCATAAATTTCTATTTATTTATACTAAAGTTATTGTACAAAAACCAAGAAAAAATGCTTGTTTTGGACCTTTTTTGGCCCCTTTTTCCTAAACTGTTGTGACAAAAACTCCCAAAATCAATCCCAACCTTCCTTTTTTGGTCATAAACCTGATGTAAAAATTTAATAGATTGCTGTTTACTAATACTAAAGTTATTGAGCGAAAACCAAGAAAAATGCATATTTGGGCCCTTTTGGCCCCTAATTCCTTAACTGTTTGGACCAAAACTCCCAAAATCAATCCAAACTTTCCTTTCATGGTCATAAACCTTGTGTTAAAATTTCATAGATTTCTATTCACTTATACTAAAGTTATAGTGCGAAAACAAAATGTCTTCGGACGACGACGACGACGCCAACGTCATAACAATATACGACCAAAAAAATTTTGCGGTCGTATTAAAAAAGCAAAACGTAACAATATGCCTTTTTATAACATTTTATGTTTTGAATAAAGTGTGTACGTATACAGTTGACATTCTGTAACATATAAGTGATACAATCTATTAAAAGAAAAGCGTTGTGTCAGTTCATGACACAAAATCACATGAATCACTACATGCACAGCAAAGTGATGTCTTACTAAAAAATCTCCAACCTCACCTTTAAGTTTTAGACGGCCCCTTGCGCCGGGTTGAACTGAATTCTATGCCAAAAAAAATTGGGATAAACAAAGTACTTTTTTTGACTTAGGAAGTATGAGTTTTGGGGCTTGCATCAAAATAAAAGTTTTTTTTTTTTCTTTTTTAAATCAAACTCATTTTTGACCCTATACACCTTAATTTCTACCAACTTCTAAATAGCTGAGTGCTGGAATGAACTTTTAAATTTATCAATTTTAAAAAAAAACGGGACCAAAAAACAAAACTGATAATACCCGGTTAGATTGAGCATATCATTAATATCTATAATTACAGCCTTTAAATTAACCCCATTGAAATTGGTAATTTTTTTTCTTAAAGAGATAACCAATAAAATTGAGAATGGAAATGGGGAATGTGCCAAAGAGACAACAACCCGACTATAGAAAAAAACAACAGCAGAAGGTCACCAACAGGTCTTCAATGTAGCAAGAAATTCCCGCACCCGGAGGCGTCCTTCAACTGGCCCATAAACAAATATATACTAGTTCAGTGATAATGAACGCCATACTAATTTCCAAATTGTACACAAGAAACAAAAATTAAAATAATACAAGACTAACAAAGGCCAGAGGCTCCTGACTTGGGACAGGCGCAAAAATGCGGCGGGGTTAAACATGTTTGTGAGATCTCAACCCTCCCCCTAAACCTCTAGCTAATGTAGAAAAGTAAACGCATAACAATACGCACATTAAAATTCAGTTCAAGAGAAGTCCGAGTCTGATGTCAGAAGATGTAACCAAAGAAAATAAACAAAATGACAATAATACATAAATAACAACAGACTACTAGCAGTTAACTGACATGCCAGCTCCAGACTTCAATTAAACTGACTGAAAGATTATGATTTCATCATATGAACATCAGGTTCAATCCTTCCCGTTAGGGGTTTAGTATCATACCATCATAACATATATGAGAAGAACATAACCCGTGTCATGCCAACAACTGGTTTTTGAATAAATGTGTTTAGTTCCGATGCAAAGACCCTATAAGTGAATCAATATTAACGCCAAAATATGCAATCTTTAATGACCTGACAACAGTAACGTAACTATATCCCTTCTTAATAAGTCTATTCAAAGGTTTTGTTAGTTTTTGAGGTGAATACTGACACCTTTGTGCTTTATAAAGAATATTTCCATAATAAATTGGATGTGAAATACCTGAACGTATAAGAAGTTTGCATGTTGAGCTATATTTACGAATGATGCCCTTATACCGATGATAAAATTTAGTAAATGTTTTGACAAGTTTGTGATATCGAAATCCCTGGTGTAATAATATTTCAGTAATACATAAATTTCTCTCGTTAAAATCTAAAACATTGTTACATACATGAGCGAATCGTACAAGTTGAGATATATAAACACCGTAAGATGGTGACAAGGGAACGTCACCATCTAAAAATGGATAATTAACGATAGGAAATGAAAAATCATCTCTTTTATCATAAATTTTAGTATTCAGCTTTCCGTTAGTGATATAGATATCAAGATCGAGGAAAGGACAGTGGTCGTTGTTAGTATTAGCTTTATTTAAAGTAAGTTCAACAGGATACATTTCTTTAATATACATACTGAAGTCGTCATTATTGAGAGCCAAAATATCATCCAAATATCTAAAAGTATTATTAAATTTGTTTATCAGATGTTGTTTCGATGGGTCTTTGCTTATTTTTGTCATAAATTGTAACTCATAGCAATACAAAAACAGGTCCACAATAAGTGGTGCACAGTTAGTCCCCATTGGAATTCCGATAATCTGACGATATACGGAATCCCCAAAGCGAACAAAAATGTTATCTAGTAAAAATTCAAGGGCATATATAGTATCAAAGCATGTCCAATTGACATAGTTTTTTTGTTTATTGCTACTAAAAAATGATCTAAAAGAGTTTGAACATATATATTCACATTCTGACTTTTTAAATGCCCATTTAATTAGGTGTGTGAATTTTTTCATAATGAAAATGTGAGGCAATGTGGTATACAGGGTAGAAAAATCAAAACTTTGAACAGATTTAAAATCACCCATGTAAGCATACAATTTATCAAGTACTTCCAACGAGTTCTTGACACTCCAAAAGTAATTAATTCCACTATTTTCGAAGGCCTTATTTGAACAATTTATTATCAGGTTTTTAATTGTACCAAGTGTGCTGGTAAGAAGAATAGACAATTTAGTAGTGGAACAATGGCTTGAAGACGAAATAAATCTATATTTGTAAGGTGTTTTGTGTAGCTTCGGTACAAAATATAACTTAAGAATTAGTTATAATCGTAACACCAATCCAATACTTTATTTTATGGTATAACACCTTGTGGCCTAATTGAATAGCAATAAGTAGACTAATATTCAAGTTATATTTCAGAAACCAGAGAATAGTAGTTTATTTGAACCTTTAAAGCCCTTAATCATTAAACAATTTTGGACCATGACCCAAATAATAAATACTAACTTTCTTTCTAAAATATGTGGTCGTTACAGACAACGTTCACCTAATCTGTCCCAGTCAATTGGATAATTAAGGTCGCCATTCAATGGCCGCAGCTACACTGTTTTGAATATACTTCTACATATACACTTATACACAAGTTATTGTCTTTTTTTTTTTAATATTAAACATATTTTTATTAAAATCACCTGTTACATCAACCCTCAGTTGCCCAGGGAAGCAACTAAGAGGCCCCAATTTTTACAGTCTCATTTGTCGGGGAAAAAGCAAATGAGAAAAAAACTCCCACTATAAATTATTAACATCAACCTTTATAAATATTATCTATCACCGATTTACTTATCCCTTTCTTTGATATTTTGCGATATTTCTTGTTTTCCAGATAACACATTTCGTGATTAAAAGCACCGTATCTAAAATTTGGGTATAAGATGCATCTACATTAATGACCCCAAAAATTATACTTGTTTCCGATTTTTGTAATATTTGGATATTTAATTTTTCTCAAAATTCCCTTATTTTTTCTCAAAATTCCCTTATTTTTTCTCAAAAATTTCCCGCCAAACGTCTTCCACCAGTTTACAATAAATAAAAAGATGAAATGGTGATTCTTTTTCATTGCAAAAGTGACACTTCCCGTTTGAGCGATTCATTTTTTGTAACTTTTCTTCAGTGTAAATTTTATTATGTAGTAACTTCCATTGAAATTGTTTAATTTTCCTGTTAGCTAAATTCTTATTCAAAATTTCCCAAATGTAATCCCATGGTAGTTCATTCCCAAAATGTAAATTCCACTTCAACTGACTATTTGGAGCTGTTTTATTTTCATAAAAATATCTAATATCTTTAAGGCATATTTTTTTCCATCAACGACAACTCCATTTTTTATAAATTGACAAGAATTTGTTATTTTTATAGGTCCATCAGAATGACTATGTATGCTAGAGTCTGTTTTTAAAACGTCAATTTGTTGAGGTGTTAACGAAGATTTAATGCGGCTATATTGTGCAATCCAATTCCTTTTATCTTTATGACTGTTAAAAATATCAAAAGACGTTTTAAAGGATTTATTGTTTAAGTCCCATATATCTTTAATATTTTTTATTCCACTCGAGGCAAAATTTGCATAATATAATGCATGTCCCTTGAACTTAAATTTACAATTGCCGAAAATATTTTCTTCTAAAAGGTCCTCTTTCGTGACCTATTTTTGGATTTTCTGTAAGTCAGTCCAGGCAATTAAAAGTTCTTTATAATATTTGGACATTTGTATTTGGCTTAAACATGTAGTGTCCGAACAAGAACATATAAAAAGGTTGGTATCATATTTTTCGTCTAGTGACGTTAAGCAGTATTTTCCTATTGCATTCCATTTTTGTGTTTTTGAGTTGACAATACTGTACATACTTTTCACTTGTTTTGATTTAATAAAATCCCTTAAGTTTATCATTCCTATCCCCCCTTTTTCTGTCGGTAAACAGCACACTGTTCTAGCGATTTGGTTTGTTTTCCCATCCCATATAAAGGACCATATAATATTATTTATTTGTTTTTCGTGTATATCCGGGATACCTCTCATTTCAATTTCGTATCCAATGACGGACAGTACAAAGGATTTAATAATTAAAACTTTTCCCGTAAATGTGAGATCTCTTGATTTCCAAACTTCCATACAGCTTTTTATTTTATTTTTTTTTTGTAACCAAATTTGATCTAAGTCCACCCCGTATCCATGTAGTACCCCTAATGCTTTCACAGGACGCTTAGACCATTTAATTTTGTTAAATTTTGGTTTTTATTTCGCCACTTGCCTAAATACATGCCAACAGTCTTATCCATATTAATTTTAGCCCCCGAAGCATTTTTCGTACAGTTTTAAAGTTTTAAATGTTTCTTCGATAGACTCCTCGCTTTTACTAAAGAGTTGAGTATCGTCAGCAAACATATTTAGCTTTGTTTCAATAAAGTCTCCAGTTCTAGTAGGAAGTTTTATTCCTTTTATATTAGGATTGTTTCTAATTGATGCTGCAAGTGGTTCCGTTTGCAGGATATATAACATCGGGCTATTGGGCATCCTTGACGAGTTGAACGAGTTATGCCTACGAATCTAGAAGTAAACCCATTCATAGTCTTAATTGTATTGTTGCTAGCCCCTTTCTGGTCCCCAATTACAAAACAGTAACGAAAATAACCCTCATAATCAATCATTATCCTTCGTTTTTCATATGGAACCTTGTACTAGACAATCAGAGAGATTTAAACTCTTATACTGAAGATAGTGTCTGCAAACCAAAGCTATTTTTTATGAACAAACACATACCTAATTACAAAATCAATAAAAGCAATCCCAACCATACATTTGTGTAGTGTAGTGGTATATAACCTTGTGCTAGACAACAGGCACTTAAATAAGAATTCGTACAATACTCAAAGAAAACAAGGAGAGGGTAAGGAAACGAAAGGTATATTTAAACTCATAAGTGGATAACAAAAGGCTAAAACCGAAAAACGATGAATAGACAGACAACAAAACAAAAACTTATAAAACACTAAAGATTGCGCAACACGAAACCCATCACAGACAGGGATTATATCAGATGATCTGGAAGTGTTATTTAAACCTGCTGCAAATTTGACATCTGTCGTGTAACATCTATAGATTACGTAGACAATTTACTTCATGAGTATGCGTCTTGCAATAGCGGAGAAAAATGCAATTCTAACCTTATGGTACAAATTCGTCAAATATCATTCAATAATATTTTTTTATATCGAATGACATTTTTTTTTAAATCTTCGATTCTTTTTTTCACGTCAAACAATACACAGTGCAGATATAGGGAGTTTAAATAAGCATTGAGGACAACATGTATAACTTAAGGGAGCTCCTGGGTATAAATCAAATTTTTGTCTAATATAAGATTTCGCTGTATTTTTTTATAAATCAACTTTATCATATACATGATATACTTAAGGGAAAAATGAAATAAAAAATGGAATCACCGTTAATTTAAGCTCACAATCTGCCTCCGGAAGAAGCATACATTCTTGTTAATGTCCTTTTTTCTGTTCAACTAATAGGAGAAATAAAAGTAATATCGAAATAAAAAGATAACCTAATTACAAAAATCGCTTAAATTTTACAATTATTTAGTTTATGTACAGCTTATTTGAAAACAATAATACAAAATATACGTTACCGATGAGTTAAAAAAGATATTTTAAATTTGATGCCATAAAGGGAGATAATTTGAAGCTTTTTCAATGATATAAACATTTTAAAAGTCATCTTGAGCCAAACCGAATCATTTTTTTTTTGGTTGATTTTTGTACCTTATCATAAAGTAATAACTAATAGTGTAATAAAAAAAAATTGTAATGAAAAAATAAAGGTTTATTTTTTGCTGAAATTTTTGTACCCACGAGCCACCTTAAAAGCAAGAACACTCCAAACCCTTTTATACTATAACTCAGTAAACAATACAAAAACTAACCTTTAGGAGTACGTTGACGTTGGTGATCTAAAAAGAGAAAATGAAAGTTTACTTCATATTTTATATTTCATCATATTCGTTTTGTAACATCTAAAATTCCATTTAATAGTTGAACGGGTTATTGGAGTAAGAACATGTCACCTTACAACATTGTCATGGACCAAGGACCATGACAATGTTAACACTACAAATTGCACATCTAAAACTAAAACTACAAGCATAAACTTTGAAACTATATCTTAATTGCAAATATATCAAGTAAACGTTTGACAAATTGCATTGTGAAGGCAGATATACAATAAAAAAAAGATTAATAACAACAATTAATTTTTTTATCTTCAACTAGACAATTGTTTTTACGGTGTTTCCCTCGAATGCCAACATTTTAAATGTTACCTTTTCCTCGAACGCCAACAAAAATATTTCAATAGACGTTTATATAAGAACAATAGGTGTTTTTTTAACTGTCTTAATTATTTTATAAGTATTTAAATGTTAAAAATAATTAGTGAATTTGATAAAATTGCACATTCTATCATTTTTGATAAGAAAATATTAGATTTTGGGGTTAAAATTGTTATGAGTTTTAAAGAAATGAAGAAATTAAAACATTTTTATTGGTTTTTTTTTTTTTATTAAAAAGAACTATTTTGGGAATGGACATGTTTAATAACATATGCTACTGCTGGTGGACGTTTCGTCCTCGAGGATATCGCCAGCCCAGTAGTCAACACTTAAGCGTTTAAATTTTGACCAGAATATCAATAATGTGGTCATTTTTATATATTTCCTGTTCACAAAATTTAGAATTTTTTGAAAAACTAAAGATTTTCTTATCCAAGGCATAGATTACCTTAGTCGTATTTGGCACAACTTTGGGGAATTTTGGATCCTCAATGCTCTTCAACCTTGTATTTTTTTGGTTCAATAAATATTTTAACATGAGCGTCACTGATGAGTTTCGTGTAAACGAAACGCGCGTCTGGCGTACTAAATTATAATCCTGGTACCTTTGATAACTAATAAGACATATTACAAATATTAAAGGAATTCTAGTTAAATACAATTATTTCAAACTCAAAAAAAGGATAAAGATTTACTCAATTCCATATCATTTTGAATATTTAATTATTTGATATGAACTTTTCAAAGGAACAGTTAACTTTACACTTGTAATAGACTGTTAAATGTGAAAATTGCTTGTAGAAAATATTCAATAACTGTTTTAGATCACATAAGTGAGTGCTTTTTGTCAATCTGCTTATATGTTTGCTTATGTTTTCTGTGTGTTCTTTCTACAAACAAATAATATGCTATTCAAAATTAACAAACCTTGCAATCACCTAAACAATATATTATGAATCGCGTACAATAATAAGGGTTCAATATCATAACCAAGAAAAATATCCTGAACAACTTAACAAAATAAAACAGTGTAGAATAAAATGAGATACGAAGTTTCGAAAAATTCCATCAAGTAATATGGGTGGATATTAGTAATTACAGCATACACACAACTATAGAAATATTGAAAAAAAACTTCAAAGTCCAAAGAGTCTATTGTTGGTTTGTGCAGCCTAGAATTCCTGAAAATAGGCACATGTTAACCTTGTGATGCAACAATTAAAATAAAATTCAAAGTTTTATGTTAAGGGAAGATCATATCGGTTCAAGCAGTAACAGCAAAAAATGTTGTTCAACAACTTGAAAACATGAAATTGATATAGGTACCTGGAATTTATCTATGTTTAATTAGTATGATTGTTTTGACAAGCTTGCACTTTTGTTGTGATAACTACTTGCACCTGTTCCTGGAATACCAACACAATTTTACAGGTAAATAGTCGGTAGATCAAAGGATGTTGGCATAAAAGGAATAAATCGTTTTTACAGATACAATGCTGATTGGACCGGTTTATTGTTTTGAAAAATGACAACACCTATATTGGAATTATTAGGAAAATGTTAACGTAAACCAATAAATATTCAACAGAATCACCTTCTTTGGCACATACTATGGAAAATGAAGATGCTGTACATGTATGATGCAATAGAATGTTTAGTATTGCTAAATTGAAATTGTCTCTTTTGTTGTGTATAGTACATAAAATTTTCAATGACGTACTAAGACGATGTTCGACAACTAAGCAATAACAATAATTATTTAATCAAACTTGATACTTACAGTCATTTATATGCCTCATTAAATCCTCAAGTCTGTCAAATCTACCTTGACATTTACCACATGTATCTGTTCAATACGAATAAAATATTATCAAACAATCATGGACCATCTAATAACGACTTGTTATATATCCCCAACCAGTTATTCTAGCCTATGACTCAAATAATTGAGAATTAATCTTCGCGTTTATCATGTTGTATGTTTTCAGAAATATCCTTATTTCAATAGACTTTTCACTTCTAAAGAATTAATCTATGAGTGAAGTAGTGAGCGTAACTATTTCAAATATTTATCAATTTAAATTAAAATAATTAGAACCTAATGCTCCGCAGGGCGCAGCTTTATACGACCGCAGAGTTCGAACCCTGAACACTGGGGCAAGTATGGACACAACATTCAAGCTTATACAGCTCTGAATTTGGATTGTGATTAAATAGTTGACACAATACAGGTTTCTGACACATAATGAATATGGTCTAAGAACCTTAACTTAAAAACTTTAAATTTTAAGTTGGACATTACCTATTATGGTCCAATATCCAAAATCAAAATACATGGTTAGATTAGAACCCCAAGAATTCAATTTTTGATGAAATCAAATACAGTTCAATTTTGGACCCTTTAGACCTCAATGTGGACCAATTTTATAACCGGGCCCAAATATCAAACATCTAAATACATCGTTAGATTAAGCATATATCAAAGAACCCCATATATACAATTTTTGTTGAAATCAAACAAAGTTTAATTTTGGACCCCGATTTGGACCAACTTGAAAACTGGGCCTATAATCAAAAATCTAAATACATGTTAACATTCAGCATATAAAAAAAAAACCAAGGATTCATTTTTTGTTGATATCAAACAAAGTTTTATTTTGGACAACAATTTGGACCAACTTGAAAACTGGGCCCATAAACAAAAATCTAAGTACATGTTTAGATTCAGCATATCAAAGAACCCCAAGGATTCATTTTTTGTTGAAATCAAACAAAAATTAATTTTGGACCACGATTTGAACCAACTTGAAAACTGGGCTCATATTAAAATTCTAAGTGCATGTTTAGATTCAGCATATCAAAGAACCCCAAGATTTCAATTTTTGTTGAAATCAAACAAAGTTTTTATTTGGACCCTGATTTGGTCCAACTTGGAAACTGGGCCAATATTAAAAAATCTAAGTACGTGTTTAGATTCAGCATATCAAAGAACCCCAATGATTCAATTTTTGTTAAAATGAAACTTAGTTTAATTTTGGACCGTTTGGACCTTAATGTAGACCAATTTGAAAACTGGACCAAAAATTAAGAATCTACATACACAGTTAGATTCGGCATATAAAAAACCCCAATTATTTAATTTTTGATAAAATCAAACAAAGTTTAATATTGGACCCTTTGGGCCCCTTATTCCTAAACTGTTGGGACAAAAACTTCCAAGATCAATCCCAACCTTCCTTTTATGGTCATAAACCTTGTAATTAAATTTCATAGATTTCTATTTACTTAAACTAAAGTTCTGGTGCGAAAACCAAGAAAAATGCTTATTTGGGCCCCTTTTTTGCCCCTCATTCCTTAACTTTGGGACCTCAACTCCCAAAATCAATCCCAACCTTCCTTTTGTGGTCATAAATCTTGTGTTTAAATTTCATTGATTTCTATTTACTTATTCTAAAGTTATTGTGTGCGAAAACCAAGAATAATGCTTATTTGGGCTCTTTTTTGGCCCCTAATTCATAAACTGTTCCGACCAAAACTCCAAAAATCAATCTCAACCTTCCTTTTGTGGTCATAAACCTTATGTTTAAATTTCATAGATTTCTATTAATTAATACTAAAGTTATAGTGCGAAAACCAAGACAATGCTTATTTGGGCCCTTTTTGGCCCCTAATTCCTTAACTGTTGGGACCTCAACTCCCAAAATCTATCCCATCTTTCCTTTTGTGGTCATAAACCTTGTGTTTGAATTTCATAGATTTCTATTTATTAATACTGAAGTTGTCGTGCGAAAACCAAGAAAATGCTTATTTGGGCCCCTTTTTGGTCCCTTATTCCTTAACTTCCTTTTATGGCCATAAACCTTGTGTTTAAAGTTCACAGATTTCTATTTACTTAAACTATTTACTCAATCCCAACCTTCCTTTTGTGGTCATAAACCTTGTGTTTAAATTTCATTGATTTATATTAACTTATACTAAAGTTATTGTGCGAAAACCAAAAATAATGCTTATTTGGGCCCTTTTTGGCCCCTAATTCATAAACTGTTTGAACCAAAACTCCCAAAATCAATCCGAACCTTCCTGTTGTGGTCATAAACCTTGTGTCAAAATTTCATAGATTTCTATTTACTTACACTAAAGTTATAGTACGAAAACCAAGTTATAGTACGAAAACCAAGAAAATGCTTATTTGGGCCCTTTTGACCCCTAATTCCTAATTCGTTGGGACCAAAACTCCAAAAATCAATCCCAACCTTCCTTTTGTGGTCATAAACCTTGTGTTTAAATTTCAGTGATTTCTATATACTTATACTAAAGTTATTGTGCGAAAACCAAGAATAATGCTTATTTTGGCCCTTTTTGGCCCCTAATTCATAAACTGTTTGAACGAAAACTCCCAAAATCAATCCGAACCTTCCTGTTGTGGTCATAAACCTTGTGTCAAAATTTCATAGATTTCTATTTATTTACACTAAAGTTATAGTACGAAAACCAAGTTATAGTACGAAAACCAAGAAAATGCTTATTTGGGCCCTTTTTGACCCCTAATTCCTAATTAGTTGGGACCAAAACTCCCCAAAATTAATCCCAACCTTCCTTTTGTGGTCATTAACCTTGTCTATAAATGTCATTAATTTCTATTTACTTATACTAAAGTTAGTGTGCGAAAACCAAGAATAATGATTCTTTGGGCCCTTTTTTGGCCCCTAAATCATAAACTGTTGAGACCAAATCTTCTAAAATCAATCCCAACCTTCCTGTTGTGGTCATAAACCTTGTGTCAAAATTTCATAGATTTCTATTTACTTAAACTAAAGTTATAGTGCGAAAACCAATAAAATGCTATTTTGGGCCCTGTTTGGCCCCTAAGTCCTAATTCGTTGGGACCAAAACTCCAAAAATCAATCCCAACCTTCCTTTTGTGGTCATTAACCTTGTGTTAAAATTTCATAGATATCTAATAACTTATACTAAAGTTATTGTGCAAAAACCAAGAAAAATGCTTATTTTGGAACCTGTTTTTGGACCCTAATTCCTAAACTGTTGGGACTTAAACTCCAAAAATCAATCCCAACCTTCCTGTTGTGGTTTTAAGTTAAAATTTTATAGATTTCTGTTCACTTATACTTAAGTTATTGTGCGAAAACCAAGAAAAATGCTTATTTGGACCTTTTTGGCCCCCAATTCCTAAAATTTGGAACCAAAACACCAAAAATCAATCCCAACCTTCCTTTTATGGTGATAAACCTTGTGTTTAAATTTCATAGATTTCTATTCACTTTCACTAAAGTTAGAGTGCGAAAACCAAATGTCTTCGGACGACGGACGACGACGACGACGCCAACGTGATACAAATATACGACCAAAATAATTTCAATTTTTGTGGTCGCATAAAAATACATCAGTAATTATCAACATGATTAAAGTGAGTTGTGAACTTACAATGTACATATTATAATTTTTCGGTTGACAATGTTTTTTAATGTTAATTAATCAAGAGAAGAACACAATTGTTTGCTCCTTTTTAATGAAAGTGTTATGGTAAAATAAATATATCTTAGCAAATTGTAAGATGTCAACTTTTTGCGGAAAAATTGCACTTATATAAAGGAGTAGGTTCAGTAAGACCCCTTTTTGGCCCCAAAATATAGCAGTTTTACAAATTTGTTAAAATGTAAACTTATAGTTATTTATTGGACAGTAGAATGCTTCTGCTACATAAATATGGGCTGTTTTTTACAATATATGCACTTATATCGGGTACTAGCACCATTAAGTCATGCTAAATTACTGAAATCTTCACAATTTGAGCATTTTTGTTAAATTTTAGACGGTTTTCGTGTAAAACGAAAGTGGCCGCATTCGTGTTCATCCCTAATATTGAAATGTTAGTTGTATTTTATGATAATACATTACATATATAAAGGTTGAGGATGAACACGGATGCGGCCACTTTCATTTTTGACAAAAAACATCCGAAAAGTGACATTTTTTGGCATATTTGATAGTATTTTCATATTTGAGCTTGAATCGGATCGTTTTTAATGTTTTGTTGATTGTTTGTGTCCCTTTTGTTTATATAACTCTTCACGTGTTTTGGTCTTATGCATCCTAGGATTTGTTTGTCTATGAGCGTTCTTGCTGAAAGAAATTCCAAAAAGCTCTTCAAAGGCATGACATTGATAATGTTTTCTTTTTTAGTGAATTAAAATAATAAATTAAATTCGTTTGTAACAGTGTGTTGTTCAACTTATTTCAAGCAACTTTTATGAACCATGAATATTTTATGGCGACCAATTTAATAATGATTGTGTACGCCATGCAAAACTACGATTATTTAACGTAGAACTGTAGTACTTGCCATAGAATACGGTTTATTTTGAAGCTTAAAGTAGTTTGATTACACCAGATGACACCAAATTGCTGTGTGTTAGGATCTGCCCATTAAAATTTATATTCATCTACTTATTACATTGCACTATTGTCCATGCACCGTATTACATACACCATTACACAGTATGTCATACACATATAGATATAGGAAGATGTGGCGTGAGCGCCAATGAGAAAACTTTCCATCCGAATAACAATTTAAAAAATTAAACCATTATAGGTCAATGTAAAGCCTTCAACACGGAGCCTTAGTTTAGTTGAGAAGTTTATACTATTCAAGGGCTAAACTATATTTTTGAATTTTTTATTATGATTGAAAATGATGATAGAGACATAGATCAACTGAGAAATTATAGATACATAGATCGATAGATTGTGCGTGTCTGAATTAATGGATGGGATGCGTGTGTGTGTGTTTACGTGTATATAAATCAACAAATAATCAAAATCTCACATATATCAACGTCATCTTCTATGTCACTGGACACTGAAAAAGAAAGATGATTGTGTTTTATAATAATGATCTTAAAAGAATATCGACTGATCAAAATTCAGATAATCAAAAAGTATATGCAAACACATTTTCTCAACAACTACGGCGAAGGTATGTACAACGTATAATTTGTCCCATGCTGAAACTTTGAAATGTCCTTTCGTAGTTGGGTTTCCTGGTTTCATCAGTCATTTTGGGGCCCTTTATAGCTTGTCGCTCGGCGTGAGCCAATGTTCTATGCTGAAGGCCGTACTTCGACCTATAACTGTTAACCTTTTATATAACGTGACTTTGATGGAGAGTTGTTTTATTGGCACTGAATTGACTAATGCCAAATTTCATTATGTAAATCAAAATATATATATGTATAAGAAGTAAGAAAAACTCAACACAAACTGTAAGCAAACACACTAAAATGTATGTTTCAGATTTAAGAAAAAGTAGAATACCGAAATTACACTAGCTGTTACACTTACTTTCTCAATAGTTATTTGTTGTTGTTTTTTCGGACGGTAACTGTAATACTTTCATGGGAATAACGTATTTGACAAAGACATTAAATAGTAACTAGCTCTTTATCAGTCGGATCTGGTGGAGAAAACCGATAATTGGAAAACATTAAACAAACTTGATTCCTCTTTTAAAAGGTTGACAAAATCAAAAGTGTGTTAACGTCGGTAGTCTTACTGATTACAAAATAAGTGCAAAGTACAGATCAAATACAATATTTGTTAAACTGTGTTCATTGAAATAAACCTGAAAAAACCTATATACCATTACTGTAAAGATAAGACTTCTGTGAACATTTGCATCAAACTTGCTGCGGACATGCAGCAAACATTTAATGTGGCAGTGCATTTACTGCAAATTTGCAGAAAGCACAATAACATGTTAAAAAATATTAAAAATATTATTTGTATTTGCTGCATTTGCTGAAAATGTGCTGCTAAAAATTACCAAATGAATGTGTATTGAAGAATTTTCTCCTGCGTGCTAACTACAAACTTGCATGAACTACACAAATAACAGTCTATTAATATCATTTTACATCATCTAAACATCAAATTATGAACAACAAAGCAAGTCATGAATAAACAGCTACGCCATGAGCGCATAATACGCCCGTCACAGTTTCAAAGAATAAAGTTTAATTACTTCTCAATATCAAATTACAATGAAAAATCAACAGGAATCTTACATCAATAAATATAAACAATTCACTAAAGTTTCATGAAAATTGCTGAAAACATTTTTGAGTTATTGTCCAAAAACTGGAAATCCCCCCTTTTTTAATGAATAAAGCCTAGGAAACGTAAACCAAAGGGAGCTCGATCACGTCAATAGATATAAACAAATCACCAAAGTTTCACGCAAAATTGGTGAAAGGGTCTTTAGTTAATGTCTGACAAGTTGACATGTCGGTAGGTACAAAAATGTATACCATAATTGTTCCGTAAACGGGCGTATACAAACAGTTAGGTTACTTTAATTTAGGTAAATACAAACATTCGAGTACTCCATCTTTTGCTATGTTTTCTTAAAGTTTTTTTTTTTTTGTTAAGGCTCTTAAATGTTACTGAATTTTAAATAACTGAAGAAGGTTTAATTTGGAAACTTAAAGGTATGTGTGAGGTGGACGAATGGGTACTTTAAGAACAATCAATTTTCTACTTCGTCAAAATCATATCCCATTCCGCCTCCTTTTTGCGTGAACACCTGAGGGTTCACGCATATTCATTAGTTAGAAATATAGTCTATGGAGGAATATTCGGAACCTTAATTAGGGCCCCGCCTTCAGGCGGGTCGCCCTATAGTGATCAGTCTGTCCGTCCGTCCGTCCGTCCGTCCGAATATAGAGAACCATTATGATTTCATACTTTATACTTTACGTGTTTATTAACCACCACCAGAGGGCGTGTCATGATGTATGTACAACTTCCTAGGTCAAAGGTCAAGGTCAAAAAACTTTGGTTTCAGTTGACAACCCTGTGTCCTGTGGTGAAGATCGTGTCCGCTCTATATCTTGAGAACCGTTATGATTTCAAAGTTTATACTTGACATATATATAAATCAACACCAGAGGGTGTGTCATAATTTATGAACGACTGCCAGTTAAAGGTCAAAAACTTTGGTTTCAGTTGTCAACCCCATGTCCTATGGTAAAGATCGTGTCCGCTCTATATCTTGAGAACCGTTATCATTTCAAAGTTTATAATTGACATGTATATAAACCAACACCAAAGGGTGTGTCATAATTTATTTACAACTTCCTAGGTCAAAGGTCAAGGTCAAAAACTTTGATTTCAGTTGACAAACCCATGTCCTATGGTGAAGATACAATTTTTTAATGCACATTATTCACAGCGGGGCCCACAGAGATGGCTCCCATCTCAATGATATCTAGTTATAGTTCATTCATTCGGGAACATGTATTCTTCTTATCTGTATTAGCTTCTTGTAATTAAAAAAAAATCCATACGGAGCATTTAAGATAGCTAAAGCTTGGCAATAAAGAACTTTACTCAGACCGCTAACTCACTTATATGCTATATGGTAATAAAAGATATAGTTGATAATCTATATAGACAAAAAAGAAATAGATTCCCACACGTATAATTCTTAAAGAATAATAATTATTTAAAACATGGTTACATGTACCGCAGTCTTTCAAAAATTCATTAAATTAATATAGAAATAATCAATGAGGCATTCCGAAATGGTCAACTAGTAGGAGACATTGATAAAAGATCATCAATAAGTCACGGTAACTCTCCTACGAGACGCATTGACAGATTAAATGATTCTAACATAAAAAACATTTTTGAAGAGGCATAATTTTTAAGTTCAAGATACAAAAGATTTCATTAATAAAACACACGAGGTAAAAAGGGAATGCATTCTTATTGCCTATGATGAAACGTTTTAAAATGTACACAAATATGATCATTGATAATAAAAAAAAACAGTTATCAATGCAGAAGAATTAATTGACACAAAATAATAACACCCTTTAAAGATTCTCAACAAAAAAGATTAAACTGCAAGAAACAATAAATTTGAGTTTAATGGAAAGTTATACAAATTAGTTATATGAAGGTCCATTCCATAGGTGATATATTTTCACCATCATACATATCTGCATCTGTCTTAGATAAGTTCAAATGGAAAGAAAACTGTCAATATAGAGATGACCTTTTTATGGTCTTCACAGGCAATTAGAGTCAGTTGAAGATGCCTTTTACATAGCTAACAAAATTTCCCCTATACTTAAGCTTACATATAAGTTAGTTGAGATTCTTTTGAAAAGGTACCCATGGTTAAAAAGTTAACTTTAAGCAAAAAATATATAAACACTGTTAATTTTTTGAATTGTAGACAACAAACGAAAGTTAGTAAAAAACAGTGTAAAGTTTTGAGATCTTTTACGTATGTTGATTAAAGGAACCGCATTTTATAATAATCGAATTATCCTGCGACTTATATGATTATATAATTTTGGTAAACTATGCTTGCCAATGAGAGAACTTTTCAATAAACATGGCGTTGAATGTTGAATCTTCGCAAAGTGAGCTAAATGACATCAAATTGACCAGTGTTGTACAAGATATAAATCAATGGCAATATTTTTTTTACAATAAAAAACAGGAAAAACAGACACGATAATAAGCAAACAGAAAAATAGGCTCCGAATTTGGACAGGTATATATATATATAGTATTCATGTATAAGCAGCAAATTGAATGTATAAGCTGGATCTCAACCCATTTCTAAGGTGGAACAGTATATTGCGGCACATAATGAAATGGTAAGCAGCCAAGTAGATTTTAATTAAAGGTTGCATATTTTGGCTTTAATATTGATTTACTTATAGGGTCTTTGCATCGGAATTATTCACATTTATTCTAAACCCAGTTGTTGGCATGACACGTATGAGTAATGTCCTTCTTATATATTTTATGATGGTATACTACTAAACCCCTTACGGGAGGGATTGTGCTTGATATTCATATGATGAAGACATAATCTTTCAATCAGCTTAATTGATCTGCTTACCCTTCCGGAGCACCTGAGATCACCCCTAGTTTTTGGTGGGGTTCGTGTTGTTTATTCTTTAGTTTTCTATGTTGTGTCATGTGTACTATTGTTTTTCTGTTTGTCTTTTTCATTTTTAGCCATGGCGTTGTCAGTTTGTTTTAGATTTATGAGTTTGACTGTCCCTTTGGTATCTTTCGTCCCTCTTTTAATTGAGGTCTGGAGATGGCATGCCAGTAACTGCTAGTAGTCCTTTGTTAATTTATGTATTATTGCCATTTTGTTTAGTTTCTTTTTTACCTATTCTCACATCGGACTGGGACTTCTCTTAAACTGAGTTTTTACTTTTACTGTGTGTATTTTTGTGTGTTTATTGTTCTACATTGGCTAGAGGTATAGGGGGAGGGTTGAGATTTCAAAAGAACATGTTTAACCCCGCCGCATTTTTGCGCATGTCCCAAGTCAGGAGCCTCTGGTGTTTGTTAGTCTTGTATGATTTTCAATTTTAGATTTTTGTGTATAATTCGGAGTTTAGTTTGACGTCCATTATCACTGAACTAGTATACATATTTGTTTAGAAGCCAGCTGAGGGATGCCTCCGGGTGCGGGAGTTTCTCGTTGCATTGTGATATTCGGCTGTTGTCTGCTCTATGGTCGTGTTGTTGTCTTTTTGACACATTCCCCATTTCCATTCTCAATTTTATTTGTCTTATTTGATAGACATGAAACTTCCACATTTAATGAAACAAAATATCGTACTTGCTCTGAAATATGTATTTAAAAAAAAAAAAGATAAAAAGTACTGAGGGATTCTAGGTGAAATATTACCTCTACCAAATAAAACTCTAGAAGTGTCATCTATTGATAGTAGTTTGACCTTTCACATCGGTAAAAATGAAAGCTAACACCATCCTGAAATGAACTATTGAAATAAAAACATTCCGCATCTCCCTTCTTTATGTTAAACACCACTCTCAACATGCCATAAATGTCCTGATTTACAATTAAAAGAAAATATTATCCTCCACAGTATAACCCCGGGGATTGTTACTGACTATCCTTCCTGGTACAGCTGTGCCGACAGGACTATCCAAATCAGACCCTGTTCTAACCAGAAAACATTGAAAAGCATACCCTGTTCTAAACAGAAATATTGAAAAACATACCCTGTTCTAGACCGTTTAAAATAGATGCTGTTCTAGACCAGGGTTCTAGATTGTATCTTAAACAGTTAAATAAGCGATCCTGTTCTTGACAAATACTTTATTTAAAAAAAGACCCTGATCTCATCAGCAGGCCATGAAAAAGAGATCCTGTTCTAACCAGCAAGACACGAAAAAGGGACCCTGTTCTAATCAGCAGGGCATTAAAAAGCGACCCTGTTTTGCGGCACACTCGTTCCACAATATATATAGGAGATAACTCCTCCCCCGGGAGTGTCACACATGGTAATGAAAATTCTGAGACGTAATTTGGTCAATATCCTGTTTTAGTCCCTAATTCCTAAACTGTTGGGACCATAACCCAAAAACTCAATCCCAACCTTCCTTTTTTAGTTAAGATTGTATATATTCATACTTTAGTTATTGTCCGGAAACCAACTGTCTTCGAACGACGACGACGACAACGACGATGGCGACGTGATACCAATATACGACTGCGGTCGTATAAAAAGGGATGATTTTCAAGTTTTCGGACTATTTTCTTAAAGTGCTTTTCGCAGTTTTCATTAAAACTCCCATTTTTTTTCATTTTTTTATAAATTCTGATATCAAGTTTAGATTTTTTTCAACTTTATTCCTTGAACATACGACAGGCGTATCATGCGCTCATGCGCAACTGTGTATTGTCTGTATGCGAAAAGACATCGGTCTGTATCACTATTTCGAAGCTGACAACTGAGTTGTTGTAGCGTGTCTATATCAAAGTTCGTAAGATGCAAGAATATTGACTTGCTTCAGAAAAGTTTAAAAAGAACAAAACTTGCGCAGTTGAATTGATTTTGTATTCAGATTATAATAGTAATTTCATTTTGAATATTCAATTATTCTACAAAAGATACCAATCCCTTGTGAGTATTATCGAAAAAAGATGTTTACTATAACCACGGTTTTTTAAATAATATAAAGAATTAAGGTTGCTTATTGCGATCATATGCTCTTGAACATTCATCAGAATACGAGTATTTGTTCAGAATTTATAAGAAAAATAATGCGAAAATGCAATTCTTTGCTGCTTTCACAGCTCTACGGTTTGTAAAAGTAAAAACATTAAAATACAACTGCTCAACCGCGTGTAGGTTTTTAACATATAATCCTTTGTTTTTAATAGTTCCAACGTCATGGATTATGTTCAAAACTCAATTTGACTAATCAACGGTTTAATAACTACACTTTGTATATGCCATAACGTTCTGTTTGTATGCTAGGTTTGTCGTATTCTTCAATAATAAATTCATTATATGAGGGAACATTACATTATTAGGTAGATTTAAACGCTTGTGTAACCATTGTCTCTTTATAGAAAAAAAATAACATTCCAATAATTAAATTTAAAATCTAAGTGATCCGATAGATTCACGTATTTTAAAGAACACCAATAATTCAATTTTGATCAATCAAATAATGTTTACTTTTAGACCCTTTATACATTAATATGAATAAATTAAAAAAACACGGGGTCAAAAATCCAAATTATTAAAACCCGTTTAGATTCAAAATATTAAAAAAAAACAAGAATTAAAGACTTTAAATTAAACCCAATTAAAAGTGGTCAAGAAAATAGCAGTTTATACAAAAGAATTATTTTTGACCCCTTTGAACTAAGCCGTGAATGTCATAACCCTAAAACTAATCCAAACTTTTTTATGGTACAACACCTTATGACCTAATTGAATAGCAATGCATATACTTATACTCAAGTTATAGTAGTTTGTTTGCCCCTTTTCAGTCCCTAGTTATTTAACAATTTGGATCAGACCCCAAACATTTATAGTAACTTTCTTTCTGAAGTATGAAACCTTTCACAGAGATCTGTGAATCCGAACAATATAATTTTTATTAAGTCTCGTTTCGCTTCTAAATTATAAGTCTCGTTTCGCTTCTAATTCCTAAACGTGCTATACTACTGCTAACATAACAACTAAAATATATCCTCAGATTCTTTTTGGGGTATAAAACAGTATGCTAAAATATTATCGATATTCATACACTTACCTTGCTTAACAAGAATGTGTCCATAGTACACGGATGCCCCACTCGCACTTTCATTTTCTATGTTCAGTGGACCGTGAAATTGGGGTCAAAATTATAATTTGGAATTATAATTAGAAAGATCATATCATAGGAAACATGTGTACTAAGTTTCAAGTTGATGTAACTTTAACTTCATCAAAAACTACCTTGACCAAAAACTTTAACCTGAACTTCGCACTATCATTTTCTATGTTCAGTGGACCATGAAATTGGGGTAAAAACTATAATTTGGCATTAAAATTAGAAAGATCATATCATGGGGAACATGTGTACTAAGTTTCAAGTTGATTGGACTTCAACTTCTTCAAAAACTACCTTGACCAAAAACTTTAACCTCAAGCGAACGGACGAACGGACGCACGGACGCACGGACGCACAGACGGACGGAGGCACAGACCAGAAAACATAATGCCCCTCTACTATCGTAGTTGGGCATAAAAATCAGGAGAACCCTTTAACGACCCTAACCATTAAACGGTTTGGGCAATAACCCCAATCCGACAATAAAAATGAATCTTAAGTCTCCTTTGATGTTTGTTACCTTGTGGTGATATGTATTCAAAATCTATACTCTTAGGCACACATTGTTGTTCTTAAATATATATATATATATATTAAACTAAACAGCTATGACAATAACTCCGAAATATATCCAAATTTTCCTATTGTGGTGTGGAAACTTGATAGATAGATATACACTTATACTCAAGTTATTGTCTGAATTGTTGTTGGCCCCTGGCCCCCTAATTAAGAAACAGCTATGACAGTGACCAACCCCGACTTTAAACCTTAATCCTTCTTGTTTAAGATGTAATCTTGTGTAAAAATATCAGACAGATTCATACACTTATACTTAACATGCTTAAGTTATTGTCTGCAAACCAATTTATTTTCTATGAACAAGTATAACTGACTTTTTTGTACCCCTAACTATAAAATCGATGAGACAATTCCCCCGAAAAAAAAGTAATCCCAATTATTATGTTATGGTATATAACCTTGTGCTAGAACTATCAATGAGATCCATACAATTTAACCAATGTTATTGCACGCGAACCAAAATATCATTGGATCTTGAAGCACACTTAGTCATTGCATGAAAGGGACACAAACTAAATTGCAGTCGAATTAGAATTCAACAGCTAACTTTTATCATAGCGGTATCCATTAGTTTACTTTTTTTTTTTTTTTTTTATCAAAATGGAAGCGTATTAGATGAATAATTATAAAATTTATCGTCGTCAGAGGTAAATTATATAATCAATATAATTCAGTTGTTTGAACCCTATATCAGAACCTATATAATGAATTAAAAAGAGGGCTTCTAATAAAGATAATTTCACAACGACTTAACTTGAGGAGGTCAGCTACTCAGTTTAAAAAAAAACCTAGATTTTCATAACACAAGTATATATTGATGAGGGATTATTAAAGGAACCAAAAAAGCAAAACAGATATATAGGTCAATGTTCTTGTTTTCGTGATATTAACCATTGCAAATTTGGCGGGAAAATGTTCTCTCTTGATTTTTCATAGCTTTATCATAGACAACCTGAAGTGCTAAAAACTATTAAAAAATAACAAGGATTTTATAAGGACTTTTACAGATGGCTTATAATTAAACCTATAAAAGATTACTAAAAAGAAAAATGGGAGTCCAGAGACAAAATTTCCTTTGAGGCATTCGAATGGATATAATCAGAGGATTCCAAATATCTGACAAAAAATAAAAAAAACATGACAAGCAAACATCCTTAAGGAGGTTCGAGGGTACAAAAAATCAGTTAGTTGGTAATTTATGATATGGTACAAACATCAACGAAAAAAATCAATTTATTTCGGCAACATACACTTTTAAAATGTTACTATCATTCAAAAAGCTTCAAATTATCTCCCTTCGGTGAAGAAATGCCGTTTTCTGCAATATTTTTTTTTTTAAATAAACTCATTGGTGACCTATATTTTTTTTATTATTTTTTTCTTCAAATAAACTGTTCTTAAACAAAACAAGTCAACAAGTCTGCTCCAAGTTAACTTTTGTCAAGGTTGGGACCGCACCCATCTGTATATAGTCCGGCAGATTGGTGAAACAAATGTGGGTTCGATGATAATAGCACCAAACTTGGCATGCTAGTAGTTTTGGGTGTTTTAAAAATATTAGCGATAGACCCATCTTTCAATTTGAATATGGCGGCTTTTATTTAAAATGACCGCCACAAAATATCAAAATGAGCATATACATGTATCATCTATATAATGGCAGTTTCAAGGCCAAATTTGGAATCACAGTAGTGCTTAGTGTTTAAACAAAAAATATTGATCCACCTTGTAATTTCAATATGGCGTCTTTTTCAAGGACGGCTGCCATAAAATATCAAAGTCAACAAATATCACTTATACATGTACTAATTATGCTGGATGCGTCGAACAATATTAACTAAAGAAATGTTGAAAATTGAAAATGGCGGCTTTTTCAAAGATGGCTGCCATAAGATATCAAATTCAACACATATATACCTTATGTAACGTTACAAAGTGTTATGTTTTGAGGAACCACCGTACATGAAGTACGGTACCATTCTTACAGAAATATAGCCTACAACAATGGCTCACGTGTAGATATTGGCGTTATTCCAACTCTTACAGTTTTCTTTCTGATAAAGTGGAAGAGGACATAGTAGTAGTCTAAACCATATTTCAGTAATATGATGCTTGGCCAAAAATAAGCATGGCACCTTCTTACTTCTTCTGTTTGTTGACTGTGTTGATGCTGCAATTATACAGGCAACAACAACAATCTGCGTATATAAAAACGATACACGAATAAGCTGCACATACATATAATTCAGAAAGGCAAATAGTACGCAAAAGTCTTTAAAAAACGTTACTTGATTATCGTTATTTTTGTTGATTTCACGTAGAAATTGGAATATCTTTACAGCTTTAGTTGTTTACGTCAAGATTAAATTGAATGTTTTAATAAACTTGTTTTCAAATGCTTAAGCTGACTATCTCAATGTATCTCTACCTGAATTATCAATCTGTGTAATTCGACAAATTTCATAGAGTTGTAATCTCAAGTCTACTACTCGTTAAAACTCTTCTGAATTCAAATGATTTGGGCACTTTTTTTTTTTAATCAATTGGATTCTAAATGCTGTTTTGCATGAAACTTCGGTGAATTGTTTATATATATATTGACGTAAGCTCCCTTTCGATTCTTATCAATTTTAGATTTTGTTTGTTTTATAAATTACAAAAAGGGTGATGTTTCAGTGTTATATTCTCTCATTTGAATTGTTTAACATTATACTTTTTCCAAGTTATGTGATTTTATTCATCAATAAATTGCTTCGCTGAGCGCAGCTGAATACGACCGCAGAGTTCCAATTCCGAACAGTTAGGACAAAAATGGACACAATACTCACGCTTGATACAGGTGTGAATTTGGATTGTAATTAAATATTTGACACATGATAGGTTTTGACACATATATAATAACTGTGGTCAAAGAACTAAGAATAGGTTTTTATGATATGAACTAATATTCATTTTGTTTTACTTTTGTGCAATAAACTATGCTTTTGCGAATTGACCCCCAACAGAAACACAAAAGGAAGGTTGGGATTAATGTTTGGGGTTATGATCCCAACAGTTTAGAGTAGGGGCCAAAAAAGGGGCCATAATAAGCATTTTTTTTTTCAAATTTCAGACAATAACTCGTGTTTAAGTGTTATAAATTTCTAATATAAGATATAGATTTTTTTTTAACTTAATCCCTTGAATACACGACATGCGTATCATGCGAGCATGCGGAACTGTGTGTTGTATATCTAGTCTGTATGAGAAAAAAAATCAGTCTGTATCACTAATTCGAAGCTGTCACCGGAGTTGTTGTAGCGTGTCTATATCAAAGTTTTTAAGATGCAAGAATATTGACTTACTTCAGAAAAGTTGAAAAAGAAGATAACTTACGCAGTATTCAGATTAAAAAATATTTATATTATAATAGGAATTTCTTTTTGAATATTCTATAATTCTACAAGAGATACCAATCCCGTTTGAGTATTATCAAAAAAGATGTTTCCTATAACCACGGTTTTTAAATAAAATAAAGAATTAAAGTTACTTATTGCGATCATATGATCTAAAAATTCATCAGAATACGATTATTTGTTCAATATCTATCAAAAAAATAATAAGAAAATGCATGTCTTTGCTGATTACACAATCCTTTGGTTTGTAAAAGTAAAAACGTTAAACTACGACAGCACAACCTCGTATGAGTTTTTGATATATAATCCTTTGTTTTTGATAATTCCACCACTATGTCATGTATGTATTGTATATAAAACTAATATTGAATAATCAATGGTTCCATAATTACACTTTGTATATGCCATACCGTTCTGTTTATATGTTAGATTTGTCTACATCTCCACGAATATTCGTTGTAAGAGGGAATCTGATATTCTGACAACATTGCATAATTGTGTTGATATATAAACACTAATGTAACCCTTGTCTCCATAAAAAAAAGTTCCATCATACTCGTTACCCGCAAAATCAAAAAAAAAAAAGAAAACATAACAATATGCTTTTTTATAGCATTCTTTTAGGTTTAAATAGAGTGTGCACGTATACAGTTGACATTCTTTAACATACAATTTATAAATAGAAAACCGTTATGTCAGTCCATGACACAAAAGCACATCAAAGTGGTGTCTTTAAAACGGGTGAAAAACTCCTACCTCACCTTTAAGTTTAAGACGTCCCCTCGAGCCGAGTTGAGCTTATTCTATGCAATAATAAACTGGGATAATCAATGTACTTTTTTAGACTGATGAAGTATGATTTTTGAGGCTTGCATCAAAATAAATGATTTTTTTTTTAAATTAAAGATCGAGTAAAACGAAATCCATCAAAAACAGATGTCAAATGTTCTAGAAGGATTAATTGAACCTGCTGCAAATTTGACATCTGTCGTGTAAATCACGTAGACCATGTAATTCAGATGAGTATGCGTCTTGCAATAGCGGAGAAGAACTCGATTCTAATCTAATCGTACAAATATGTCGACTATCACTCAAAAAATATTTCTAATCTCGAATGACAATGTTTGCAAAATCTAAGAATCTGTTTTCACGTCAAAGAATACACAATTGCCTTACCGGTTAAAAAATTGCAGATATCGGAATTTTGATAAGCAGTTAGGACAACATTTATAACTTAAGCAAGAACACTCCAAACCCTTTTATACTATAATTCAGTAAACAAAACAAAAACTTACCTAAAGGAGAAGATGGATGGTCTAAAATGAGAAAATGAAAGTTTTCATATTTTATATTTCATCATATTCGTTTTGTTACATTTAAAATAACATTTAATAGTTGAACGTGTAATTGCATTAATAACATGTCACCTAACAACACAACGACCATGACAATGTTAACACTGCAAATGGCACATCTAAAACTTAAACTGAAAGCATAAACTTTGATCCTATATCATAATTGCAAATATATCAAGTAAACGTTTGAAAAATTGCATTGTGAAGGCAGATATACAATAAAAAAAGAATGATAACAACAATTAATTTTTCTATCTTAAACTAGAAAATTGTTTTAACGGTGTTTTCCTCGAATGCCAACATTTTATATGTTACCTTTTCCTTGAACGCCAACAAAAATATTTCAATAGACGTTTATATAAGAACAATAGGTGTTTTTTTAACTGTCTTAATTATTTTATAAGTATTTAAATGTTAAAAATAATTTGTAGATTTCTGGGTTAAAATTGTTATGAATTTTAAAGAAATAAAGAAATTAAAACATTTGTATTGCTTTTTTTTTAAAGAAATATTTTGGGAGTGGACATGTTTAATAACATAAGTTATATTACAAGTATTATAGGAATTCTAGTTAAATACAATTATTTAAAACTGAATAAAAGGATAGAGATTTATTCAATTCCATATCATTTTGAATATTTAATTATTTAATATGACCTTTTCAAAGGAACAGTTAACTTTACACTTGTAATAGACTGTTAAATGTGAAAATTGCTTGTAGAAAATATTCAATAACTGTTTTTTTATCACATAAGTGAGTGCTTTTTTCAATCTGCTAATATGTTTGCTTATGTTTTCTGTGTGTTCTGTCTACAAACACATAATATGCTATTCAAAATTAACAAACATAGCAATCACCTAAACAATATATTATGAATCACTTACAATAATAAGGGTGTAATATTATAACCAAGAAAAATATCCTGAATAACTGAACAAAATAAAACAGTATAGTCTAAAACGAGATACAAAGTTTCGAAAAATTCCATCAATTTATATGGGAGGATATTAGTTATTACAGCACACAAAACTATAGAAATATTGCAAAGAAACTTCAAAGTCCAAAGAGTCTATTGTAGAATGTGTGTAACCTAGAATTCCTGGCACATGTTGACCTTGTGATGCAACAATTAAAATAAAATTCAAAGTTTTATGTTAAAGGAAGATCATATTGGTTCAAGCATAAACAGCAAAAATGATATTCAACAACTTGAAAACATGATTGATATAGCTACCTGGAATTCACCTATGTTTAATTAGTATGATTGTTTTGATAACATTACACTTTTGTTGTGATAACTACTTGCACCTATTCCTGGAATGCCAACACAAAAATTGGCAGGTAAATAGTCGGTAGACGAAAGGATGTTTGCATTCAAGGAATAAACTATTTTGACACCTATATTGGAATTATAAGGAAAATATTTACGTAAAGAAAAATGAAGATGCTGTACATGTAAGATGCAATAGAATGTTTAGTATTGCTATATTAAAATTGTCTCTTTTGTTGGGTATAGTAAATAAAAAGTTTCAATGACGTACTAAGACGATGTTTGACAACTAAGCAATAACAATAATTATTCTATCAAACTTGATACTTACCTTTGTACTTATGCTTTCTAAATACATCAAGTCTGTCAAATGTATCATGACATTTACCACATGTATCTGTTCAATACGAATAAAATATTATCAAACAATCATGGACCATCTAATAACGATTTTTTTGTTATATAACCCCAACCAGTATTTTTAGCCTGTGACTCAAATAATTGAGAATTGATCTTCGCATTTATCATGTTGTATATTTTCAGAAATATCCTTATTTCAATAGACTTTTCACTTCTAGAGAATTACTCTATGAGTGAAGTAGTGAGCGTAACTATTTCAAATATTTATCAATTTAAATTAAATTAATTAAAAATATATCAGTAATTATCAACATGATTTAAGTGAGTTGTGAACTTACAATTTCCATATTATAATTTTTTCGGCTGACATTGTTTTAGTGTTAATTAATCAAGAGGAGAACACAATGGTTTGCTTTAATTTCTTCTTTTTAATAAAAATGTTATAGTAAAAAAAAACATTATCAAAGCAAATATTAAGATGTCAACTTCTTGCCGAAAAATTGCCCTTATATAAATTTGTCTATTGTTTGTGAACCATGAATATTTTATGGCGACCAATTTGATAATGATTGTGTACGCCATGCAAACCTACGATTATTTGACGTAGAACTGTAGTACTTGCCATAGAATATGGTTTTTTTTTAAGCTTGAAGTAGTTTGATTACACCAGATGACACCAAATTGCTGTGTGTTAGGATCTGCCCCTAAAACTTACATTCATCTACTTATTACATTCCACTATTGTCCATGCACCGTATAAAATATACCATTACACAGTATGTCATGTACATATGTACGTTTAGATGAGAAGATTATACTATTCAAGGGCTAAAATATTTTTTTTTTTTTATTATGATTGATAATGATGTTAGAGAAATAGATCAACTGCGGGATTATAGATACATAGATCGATGGATTATGGGTGTCTGAATTAATGGATGAGATCGTGTGTGTGTGTGTGTGTACGTGTATATAAATCAACAAATTATCAAAATCTCACATGTATCAGCGAAACAGTATTCTTCGTCACTGGACTTAGCTGAAAAAGAAAGATGACTGTGTTTTATAATTCATTTTTGCATGCTTGTTTTGTAGTTTAGTTATCTTAAAAGAATATCAACTGTTGAAAACACATACAATCAAAAAATATAAGCAAACACATTTTTTCAACAATTACGGCGAGGGTATGTACATCGTATAATTTGTTTCATGCTGATACTTCGTAGTTGGGTTTCCTGGTTTAAATGTTTGTCATCAGTCATTTTGGGGCCCTGTATAGCTTGCCGCTCAGCGTGAGCCAATGTTCCATGCTGAAGGCCGTACTTCGACCTATAATTGTTAACCTTTTATATAACGTGACTTGGATGGAGAGTTGTTTTATTGGCACTAAATTGACTAATGCCAAATTTTCTTATGTCAATCAAAATCTATACATGTATGTATAAGAAGTAAGAAAAACTCAACACAAACTGTAAGCAAACACACTTAAATGTATGTTTCGGAGAATACCAAAGTTACACTAACTGTTACACTTACTTTCTTAATAGTTGTTTGTTGTAGTTTTTCGGACGGTTTATTGTATTAATTTTATGGGAATAATGTATTTGACAAAGACATTACACAGTAATTAGCTCTTTATCAGTCCGAAATGGTGGAGAGACCCGATAGTTAGAAAACATTAAACAAACGTGATTCATCTTGTTAAACGGTTGACATAATCAAAAATGGGTTAACGTCGTTAGCCTTAGGCCGTGTTCACATTGACCTAAACTCGGTGTTGTGTTAGTGTAACTCACATATAAAATAAACATAATTACGTTCCCATTGATAAAACTCAATGTTTACATGTAGTTTAAGTCATGATTTGTCTACATGCAGTCGATAGTCGATGTAGGCCTTGTGTAGGTTAAGTGTACACAAAACTAGGCATTCAGAACTTTAATTTTCCCATGTATTTTTAAAAAAGAAACGATTTTCATATAAAATTGATACTTATAACACTTATTAATAAAGTTCTTTACGGAAGTATTTGTCTAAACTTGATTGATTTATTTGTTTCAAAACACTTTACGTAGCCTTATTAACCCCTTATCGACTCATCCATCATCATTGCCGAACACATAATTCATTTGAAAAGGTCTTCCCGAATCGACAGGACGTACACACTAAAAGAAATATTTGCCACTGCTCTTTACTCCAACAACGATTCACTCATAAATGCATTACTGAAAAAGGGTGAAGTTAATTGTTTGTTTGTGTAGTATCTCAGATCCGTTAAAATACAATTAGAAATTAAAAAAATACATTCCCCCTCCCTTTGCTAAATACTCCTTGGAAAAAAATACCATTTGAAACAAACAAAAAAGATTTAAATGTAGTGATCCTTAACATCGCAATTCTTTTTCTTTGTCTTTAAGCTCGCTGATGCAGCCTAAGTTTTTAATGCGTAATCGAGACATCTGCAAACTACTGCCAATCATCCAAAATGACTTTCTGAAAGGAGCAACCACTTTAATTAAAAAAAAAAGGGGGGGTTCTGAGTCAGAATTTTTTCTCGCGCGAGTGTTTATATATTTTTTTTTTTCGATGGTACCAATTCAATATTTAATACTATTATAATGTATGGGGAAACTGTGGATTTAGAATATTTCTTCATTCTAATCATCTGTATGACCCGATATTTTTTTAAGGAGGTACCCAACACTTTCACTAAAATTAATTTGGCTCGTTTAATTTGCATAAAATTTTAACAAAGTGTTTACTTTGAACCTTAAACAAAAATATAAAAATTTCAAAAATTTTGGAACTAATTGTTTTGTCAGGAAAATTACCCTGGTTATATAGCAGTTTGACAAACCTCAATTTTGGTCATTGAGAAGCTTAATACTCCCTTTACAACACAAAGTAATTAAAACGTTTAGCTGAGTTTACAGAGTTATCTCCCTGTAGTGTAAGGTACCACCTTAATCAAATTGTGGAAAAATCCATCCTCCCTTTTTTTAGAGTTAAATGGTCCTTCCCTAACTGCTAGAAAAGTTGTTCGAAAATTTGAATTCAGTTCTACGTAATGAAAATTTAAATGACATAAAGTTTACAAGTGTTATCAAATCTTATGTACAGGTAGCTTAACAAAGTGTATAGATGTGAACAAATTTAATGTGAAACTTAAGAAATAATTTATGGAAGCCATAGATTTGTTGGAAATTTACATATGGCCAGGGCCGTGATATTCGAATTTTATCCTAGTTGCAGTATATTAATTCTTTTTATTATGCATCCGAATAAGAATAAAGTATAAAAAAAGAAGATGTGGTATGATTGCCAATGAGACAACTGTCAACAAGAGACCAAAATGACACAGACATTAACAACTTTAGGTACTGTACGGCCTTCAACAATCAGCAAAGCCCATACCGCATAGTCAGATATAAAAGGCCCCGATAAGACAATGTAAAACAATTCAAACAAGAAAACTAAATAAAGGCAACAGTAGTATACCGCTGTTCAAAACTCATAAATCCATGGACAAAAAACAAAATCGGGGTAACAAACTAAAACCGAGGGAAACGCATTAAATATAAGAGGAGAACAACGACATAACACTAAAATGTAACACACATAGACAAAATCCCACGAGAATAACAAATATAACATATATATATAACATCAAAACCAAATACATGAATTTGGGATAGACAAGTACCGTGGCTCGTCTTATCGCAATGTGAATTTGCACTCAAAAATAAGAGAAAACAAACGACACAACGTTATAATGTAATACACACAGAAACGAACTATAATATAACAATGCTAAAGTTCTTTTGTGTTTTGTTTTATTATAATTTCTAATACAATAAAGTCAACAAAGCGTTTGCAAATAGGTTCAAATACATGTGGATTTTCGTTACAGGTATATTGTAACATCCATTATTATATATATCTCTGAGTCTGCGCTAAGTATAGATATATCGAGAATTTTCACACGGTGTTGTTTACAAAGCGAAAGAAGCACGCACGTCATATTAGAATAATGTACATTACATTAAACCAAATGTAAACATGTTCACTGTACACGGCGTTTGGTGTGAACACGGCCTTACTGATTCAAAAATAGTGTAAAGTACAGATCAAATACAATATTTGTTAATTTTATCAATCAAATATTTTTAAGGATTTGTGATTCGTTAAAACTTGATCACATGAACACTTGTATTTACTCAGTATGCACGCCAATACTGTTGTCTTTAGTTTTTCGTTGGTAAAAAACAGCATATTGCACAGGGCATACAGCAAGTTACTAAAAATACATTCTAGAAATCCCCCAATTTACATTGTTCATGCAATAGTTGTTGATTTATAATATAACAATTGTAGCCTTTGGTTGAGGTCAATACGATGTTATATCGACCTAGAGAAGCATATCGAACTCGGACTTCGTCCTCAGTCAATATGCTTCTCTTAGGTCGATATAACCTCGTATCGACCTCACACAAAGGCTATTATTGTATAATATTATCAATTCGTATATTTTAACAAATTTGATTTATTTAGGGATAGCCACATGTTAAACTATATTTTCGAAGGTAGAGAGAAAACGGAAAATAGCAAAAAGCATATTGCACATCAAAAAGCATATTGCACGGTTATTTTTAGAATATCTAAAAACCGAAATACTTTGTGACCTCATGTAATGAATTTCAGGATATTGTTAAACGATCTTAAACGTTTTCAAACAAAAAATTCCAACAAAATCAAATGACGATTTTGAAACAAATATAGTCGGAAATTAATAATATAAAAAATATTGCCTTTGTATGAGGTCAATACAGGATATATCGACACAAAGAAGTGTCTATAACAGGACCAATACAGACACAGCCAGTTAATAACACTTTTATTAAATAATCCAACTTATTCAATATGGACTTGTTTTTTATGATGTATTACATGCATATTTGCATTTATATTAGGACCAATATTTTGAAACACATATATCTGTATAAACTGTCAAATAGCACAATTAGTATTTTAATGAAATTTGAAATTCAAAATATAACAAAACATTTAGATTAACATAGAACAAATTAATTAACAACTTTCATTTAAATTTTACTGTTTGTATTAAAATTAAAATTGAATGTTGCACTACCAATATTTGCCCCATACAATATTCCATTTATTCTGCTCATATCAAATGTTGGCATGTTAAGGTTATTTATTGTTAATTGTTCAGTTATATTCAAAGATGCACTAGATAGACGAAGCAGCAACAGGTCCATCATTTGCATTTACAGGATGTAGTTGCGTATCAACTGCAACAACATCCACTGTTGAACTGGTTGTTGTAGATGGAATTGCTGAAGTAGTTGTACTAGGTTCTGTGGGAATTAACAGACTAGAAATAGTGTCGAATGCTTTCTCCTGTTCTTTAATTGATGGTGTATCATAACTTTTAATGCTTTCTATACTTTTCCATCAACCTAAATCAGCAAACTCTGTTAGGGGTCTTCCACCATTTAATAATGTTGTTCCAAACGTTTTGCGAGAGGAATGATTTACTTTACGGCCCTTAAAGATCACATTTATCTGCCATTGTTTTCATTATTACTCCCATTTTGTTTTTCCCTACATCTTGTTTTGTATACCATATTGATGTAACTGAAAGTTTTAAAGATCTAAGATAAAACCGACTATCTAGATCCCTCATATCTAGGGGATGATGGTCCCTATATGCCTTTTATATTTTTACTGGACAATTTTCGACTTCTGGGACTGCAAATGCCTTAGGTAAAACTTTTCTGCAGTTTCCTGTATTTACACCACTCCTAGTTTTAGTGCTTTTCTCTAAAAAAATATAAAGGATACAATTACATCATTAATGAATAATACCAGAGGTTTGAATGTGACTTACTTGTCATATAAAGACATACATTTTATTGTTGTTACATGGCTGCTTCCTTAACCTAGGTAAGTATTTTACTCAAAAAAACTGATTTGTGTTCATACGACAAAAATCAATATGAACAAAATGTATACATTTGTATGAAAAAAAAACAAAAGAAAAAGTCCATTGTATTTCATTAAATATAAATAATACCTGTGAATTTCAAGTACTCCTTTCCAGCAGATTTTGTTTTTAGTTCTACCTCACTCCATAGCATATTGGAATGGTCTTGCCTTCCCTTAAGTCCAAAATATACACCATTGTTCAACCACACAGTATTCAGCAAGGATTCTGGATTACCTGAAAACATGAAATAGTATTAAATTCACATGTATCAAAGTTGTAACAACAAATGTATTTTTCCATATACAGACAAAATTGCATTTTGCAGATACATATATTGTATTATGAAGAACTGTCCAGTAACAATTTTTTATATCATAAATGTATTACTGTTTTAACTGTTACAATTTATAAACATACATTAAATATTCTATTTTTTTTTTCACTTGAATATTTCAAAACTACTTTGAATGTTGTGCACAATTTAATGGTACTGTATATCATGGTATATAGGATTATGTAGGTTAAATATTAATTTACTAACCAGCACCTAAAAATATTTTCTCATACATTATATCAATGTCCTCCTTTTCCAAGGGATCAGCTTTAAGTTTCTTGTTCTCTTAACCCATAGCTTTTAGGGATTTTCTTTTTGACTCCAATACTTTCTTTGCATGACTGAATAGTGATTCATCTTTTATAGAATAAGGCATCTTTAAGTCCTTGAATTGCCCAGAAAATATTCATAAAATATTTTTAAATGCATGGTAAATATAGCCTATAAGGTGATCAACAATTATTAAATATTTTGAAAAAGAAGGGAAAAAATGTAAATTGTTATTTTGTGTAGTGTGTGGTCTGACATTAACTTATTTTTGAAGAGAGAAACAAAACAATTACTACCAACATTTAGTTAACAAAAAACAGCAATAAAAGTATTAGGCATGAATAATTTTAGTCCAAATAATTATGACGTCTGGCAAGACTTTTTTATTTTTTTTTCATCCCAGAAAAAAATTAAAATAGTCTTGCCAGACGTCATAATTATTTGGACTAAAATAATTTCAAAATTCTGTAGTCATGGTAGTAACAACTATAAATATTTTATGTTTTTTACCTTTCAATACAATTGATAATTGCAGTAATTGAATCTGGTTCGTACTCTGATTTGTCTTTTTTACGGACACAAAGGCAAAATAGGGCTAACAATGTATCCATTTCCTTTGCTGATATATCAAGAAAGTCCCTTTCCTCTCCAATTTCATTTAACCAATCTTAATGTTTTAATGTCACCCTTGGTGTTGTATAATGTATTCTTATTTGTACTATCTATAAGAAATGTATCAGTATACTCCAGTGAAACGCTAGGAAATCTGTTTTTCTTGTTTTAAACATGTTCTGGCTCTGAGTTCACATTTACTAACGGCGGAGAAATTTCAGGATTTGCATCATTATTATAATTAAGCTCATCAAAATAATAGTCCAGTTCGAACGATGAATCATTTTTGGCAAATTGCGCTAATACTTCCTTTGCCTCTTCTGTTTTATCCGACGACGCTTGTCCTGCAGGCGACATTGTTTACCTTTTCTTATGTTTCCAAAACGGAAACGTCAAAATTCCGAAAATAACCGGAAGTCAGAAACCGGGCCATTACAGGTTTTTTTCCGTATTGGCCCACTTATTGGCCTTGTTTTTAACTCGTATTAATATTAGAGAAATAACTTTATCCATATGATACATGCCGATTTTACCGTATTAGGCCATTTTTAAACATAATAATTTAATAAGATGCTATATCGACCTAGAAAAGCGAACTCGGACTTCATCCTCAGTCAATATGCTTCTCTTAGGTCGTTATAACCTCGTATCGACCTCATACAAAGGCAATTATTGTATAATATTATCAATTCGTATATTTTAACAAATTTGATTTATTTAGGGATAGCCACATGTTAAACTATATTTTCGAAAGTAGAGAGAAAACGGCGGATAGCAAAAAGCATATTGCACAGCAAAAAGTATATTGCATGGTTATTTTTAGAATATCTAAAAAACCGATATACTTTGTGACGTAATGTAATGAATTTCAGGGTATTGTTAAACGATCTCAAACGTTTTGAAACAAATGATATCTGTGATCGATTATTTGACGAAAAAAATCTTCAAATACATAAAATGACAAACAAGCAATACAAAGCAATTGAAATAACAACTAATACTTTGTAATGGTCAACATGGTCAAGGAGTCAATATGTTATCTATAAAATTCCAACAAAATCAAATGACGATTTTGAAACAAATATGGTCGGAAATTAATAATATAAAAAATATAGCCTTTGTATGTGGTCAATACAGGATATATCGACCCAAAGAAGTATATCGCCCTCGGACTTCGTCCTCAGTCAATATACTTCTTCCAGGTCAATATATCCGTGTATTGACCTCAAACAAAGTCTATATTTGTATAATATTATTAATTCGTATATTTAAACAAATTTGATTCGTTTAGGGATATGTAATACAACACATGGTTATTTGGAATAGCATTTTATTAAGCCCGTCTGGACCAGTGTCCATAACGGACGGTCTCCTCCATACCGTAAAATACATAAGTATATATACAGAACATAAACAGTGTCAAGGTTTCTAATAATTTGACCATTATAGTCTTAAATCAAAAGATACAGGGATGAATATCTATTAAGTTGACTCTAATTGACATGTTTTGACCAACCTGGAAATTGATGTTTGAAGAAAACACATATTTCGAGTGTTTTAACTAATTGTTCTTGCTATACATTTCACCACCTGGTCTGCATGTAAATATGTTATATGCAACGTAATGGTCAATTGAACGTAGTGGTCAATTAAATAACCTTTTACAAGATCATGTTTTCTCAATAGATATTCCACTGTATTTATTTTATTCAATGTAATAAACATTTTGAGAATGTATAATCATAAATATAAATATATATATATATATATTTATATTTTTTAAGCCCATCATATTGTCACATTCCTCCCTTTCTTAAGAAATATAATTTTATATTTTAGTTAAAATCGGTGACAATATGAATGCTTGCAAATTTACCCAAAAACAACAAAAATATTCATAAATAAAATCATTTCAAAAGTTCAACAACATCTAAATGCTCAGCAATGTATAGTTCATACAATTATTGTGTGAATAACTAAGTTCGTAACATCAAACATCGGAACTTCTTATTTCTAGAAAAAGACGCAACCATCAACTGCGGACCGTCTTCATAACCCCGACTCCAGTGAACTGCTCCTCTAATCGTCGTTGTCAACTCCAAAAATCCAATTGTTTATCTGCAACGCCAATTCCCGTCATTTAAAAGTATTACAATTACTCCGACCTGCATGTGATCCACCGTCCGTCGTTTATAACTCTGACCTACATGTAATCCACCATCCGTCGTTGAAAGCTCCGACCTGCATGTGATCCACCATCCGTCGTTGAAAACTCCGACCTGCATGTGATCCACCATCCGTCGTTGAAAACTCCGACCTGCATGTTATCCACCATTGGTCGTTGAAAAACTCCGACCTGCATGTGATCCACCATCCGTCGTTGAAAACTCCGACCTGCATGTGATCCACCATCCGTCGTTGATTTACTCCCAACTGACCTAGCTTACCTACTCTGTTGATTCAGAGTCCCTGACTAGGTTGCTCAGTTATCACCGGCTGAAACATTACAGGCAAATCTACCTGTGATGTGGTAGAACGATTTCCTCTACCAATATAAAGTTGTGTGATCGTATAGTTTCATGTACATCTAAACGTCTGCTTTGTGTCCAAAATCAAAGCCAATATCCAATACTGGATAATGGTTTTTAGTGGATGGTTCTAGTAATGGTGCAGAAGCTATTTTAACATCTCTTTAGGCAGTACCATCGCCCTCAACATTAGTTGACACCATTTGATCGCCACCAAGGTATCGTGTGACTATTTGAACCTCTCTATTACTAAATTCCCTTGGCTAAACACCTATTATTAAACTTAATGATATATTAATAAAAAAAAATACCTATAAATATAGCAACAAAATGAATTAATGCATTTACTAAATTTGATAGTTCAAAGTCGTCCTCAAGTTCTAACTGCTTTAATTTTGAAAAAAAATAATTATCGATATGTTATCTATTTAAAATAAGAACAAAAAAAATAAACTCAAATATAAAAACAATAAATTAATAAGATAAACTTTTCTCTAGTTAGGACTGAAAACTTATTTAAATAAGGTTTGACATTCAATCAACACTTTCCTTCCTTTTTTCATAATCAAAGCTGTGATTCAGAGATTACTGATATTTATAGGATTTCTAAACCATCAACAATGTTTCAGCGATCAATCTGAAGCGAGAATTAGAATGATTAATCAAAACAAAATTATTTTATATACACATATATATTCATTTAAAAACAATCATCACGAAGCCTACGTCTACGACATGTTAGTCGTTCATTTTATTAAGATAACAAGAAATGTTTGAGAAAAGTTTAACATTAATTGATTTTTCTTTCAGACTTATGAATTTTTGTTCATTTGCTTTTGTATTTTGATTTTATCAACAGGCATGTCTTGGCTACTTTCTAAATTATATCTATCAGAACTATTATCATTTGTCATATCACTTAAACCGGAAGTTATAGATGACCTTATATGCTTCCTTTGTCTCATTTTTTCTTGGGTTGCTAATTTTCTTTTAATTCAATCAGGGTCATATTAAAATATTTGCAGAAGATGTATCGCGTTATTGTTTATAACGATTAATAATATGATACTTATTTTCATATTTTAAGTCCTAAATTGTTTTATTATGAAAAAATTTTCATTTTTAACCCTTAATATAAATTTATGTACTCTATAAATAACCCTATATATTATCTATCGCTAAATACTTTTAAAACTTATAAAACCCTACATTTCTTTAAGAGTGGACTTAAACAATTGTATCAATTTTTATCATTTAGGCGCTCTTTTCTAAAGATAGGTCCGCCATTCTTTAAAAATACCACAATAACTGTGCGAAAAAAAGGTTTGGATTCTAAATAACATAGAATATTTTGTTTCTCTAAACAAATGTGCTCACGCACTTACCCAACTGCGTCAACCATATTTAAACAATTATATGGTTATAACATCGCAGAAATACCCTGAAATCCGTCGCCAAAAGGTTCTTAAGAAACTTTCTTATACCAATGTATATAAGCGCGTATATTCTAGAATTAATGATTGTATCTTCAGAAAACAACTTAAATGATGAATCAAAACAGACATTATTATATTACAAAATCAAGATATAAATGTTTTAATCTTATCATTATACACGCAGTTAAATACTCTTTATTTATATCGTGCATCTTAAGATTTTTTTACTTATGGTGAATTAATTCTGAAATAATTATATTCACGTGTTTTAAATAATATCTTTTCTTTTATTTAAATACCTATTCTGTCTTTATAACAGCATATAAAACTTTTCTCTATCATTACAATTTGTACGCAAGTCTTTTGTATTAACTTTTTCTATCAAATACTATTAAAGTTGCAAGTCTTGTATATTGACTTATACAACCAAATACCTAATTTAATGTATCCTCACTCTTATCATCACGGCCGACACTCGGCTAACCGAGAGATTGGTCGGTTAATCTATATTGAGTATGCGGCTATATCGGCAGTGGGTCTGTTAATCGGGTTGGCTATACGTCTGTTAAGAGTAAAACGCACAATTTAATGTTAAACTCTATCAAATATACAGATTTTTGGCATATTATAAGAATTAAATCAAAAAAAGAAAAGTGTCTGACAAAATGATATCTATCAAAGAACATTTTCCACCTTTAAAAACATTTCATAGTCTGCGCAGTTTTCAGTAAAAGTAAAAGGCGTCGCGCAAGTATGAAGTATTTATGATTACACGCATAGCAATTTTTAAATAAAAGGCGAAACAAACAATTTTAGATATCATTTAAAAGACACAAAATACTACTTTGGTTCTTAAATATAAATTGACATTAGTAAATATTTCATAATTGTAATATAACGTGAGTAATACCACGTTTTAGTGAAAATTATGTGAATAAAGTCTGTTAATGGGTTGGACAATTGAAATTGTGTCAGTTAAGAGTTATTTAGCCACGAAAATATTGTTGTGATACCTTTATATTTTCCCATTGAAAATGTTAAGAATGAGATGTTCTTGAGTAAAAAAAAATATTGTAAAGGTTCCGCGGAACCCAGTGTCTCGCCTACTTTTGCTGTAAATCGCAGGCTCAACAAAAATGAGGAAAACAATCAATAAAAATATTCCTCTTGATACTATCTTATGATTGTAAGAAGCTTCTGTCCAAGTTTGGTAAAAATTTAGGATAGTGAATGAATCTTATAAATGTTTTGAAAACTTTAACTGCAGACTGTATGTAATGTTAACTGGAAGAAAATCTAAGTCCATTTAAAAGTAAAATACAGAATACAATATTTACTTCTGGATACTATCTTATGATCATAAATAAGCTTCTGTCCAAGTTTGGTACAAACCCAGGATAGTTTAAGAAAGTTATTCAATTTTTAAAAACTTTAACCACAGAGTGAATGTAATGTTTCCCCGCAGAAAAACTAAGTCCATTCAAAAGTAAAATACGGAAACAAATGGATTTATTTAATTACAAAATTTACTTCTCGATACTATCTTATGATCATAAACAAACTTCTGTCCATGTTTGGTACAAACTAAGGATCATAGTTTAAGAAAGTTATGAAAACTTTAAAAACTTTAACCACAGAGTGAATGTAATGTTTCCCCGCAGAACAAACTAAGTCCATGATTTATAAGTAAAATACTGAAAAAATGGAATTTTATTTTTACAAAATTTACTTCTGGATACTATCTTATGATCATAAACAAGCTTCTGTCCAAGGTTGTTAGAAATCCAGTATAGTTCAAGAAAGTTATTAAAATTTCAAAAACTTTAACCACAGAGTGAATATTTGTGGACGCCGCCGCCGACGACGACGGAATGTAGGATCGCTTAGTCTCGCTTTTTCGACTAAAGTCGAAGGCTCGACAAAAAAATAAATAATAATACGATGCAACACTATCCTTCCAGTAAAAGCATTTTTATTTTGACTTTCTTTGCATTTTATTCAAGAGTGTGTCACTTCAATATAGCGTGATCTGGGTTGGTCGCTGGAATATGCATGAATTTATTATTAACGATTTTAATCAGCCTTAATTTTTGTGTCTGCTCAAAGTAGCATGTTCTCAAATCCGATTGAACGTGTCTTTCTAATACAACACAGGGTACATATATAACGTGTTGTCGTTCTCATATGCACATGACATTTGTCACTGGACGTTTAGGTGGTATCCAACACTACAGGGAGATAACTCTGTAAAGTCAGTGATACGGTTTAATTACGTTGTGTTGTAAAGGGAATAATAAGCTTCTCGAAGATCAAAATTGGTGTTTGTTAAACTGCTATATAACCAGTTACTTTTTCTGACAAAACGGTTGGTTCAAATTTTTTGAAATTTTAATATTTCTGTTAAAGGGTCAAATTAAATACTTTGTCAAAATTTTATCTAAATTAAACGAACCACATTGATTTTAGTGAAAGTGTTCGGTACCACCTTAATCCTAATTCGTCAGCATCATCCAATTGTTTTTTTTCTTCTATTACTTAATCATCTGTTGTTTACAAATCATTCTAAAGAAGTAAATGGAAAGGAGCGAATGCAGCTACATTTGGTTGTATTAAAATTTAATTCATTTAATTCCGTTTAGTTCCTTTTCTGCATATGTGCAGAGGAGAACTGCAGGTGTCCACATGTAAACGTCAAGCATTTGTCACCAATATGAGTACATCGCAATTCGTTACTGTTTCAACACCCAGGGGGGTTTCATGTCTTTATTCTTAAACAATTTGTTTTCTTCTCTTTTTTAGCAATGCATCACTCTCTACTGTCCTTATCTTTTATTTTATATTCTGTATCTCCATCCAGATTCTCGTGTATACCATGAGGGTACAGATTGGGGGGTGTTGTTTATTTCTGTATTCTTTAAATGGTTGTTACTTTTCTCTACATTTTATTTATCTTACCCATTATTCTTTCTCTATTCTTTATATTTAGGCATCCCAATATACTGATGTTTAGTTACATTACGAAGTTAATCTCTGATTTATATACTGGTTACCAATGTAGATGACAAATTGGTTTCATTCATTACAATTAAACAGAATCCACATGATATATGCGACCATTCTCGGATAAAATCAATTTTATTTTAATTTAACACTTTTTGAAACCATTTTTATCAATTTTCAATATCCATTGCCTACATTGTTATTGTTCATGTGTTTTGTTCCGTGTATTTTATATTCCATTGGTCATGTTTGTTTCCGTATATATTTTATGTTCCATTGCTCAAGTGTTGTTTCCGTATATTTTAGCCGTTCGTCTTGAGCCTACCAAATGAACACACCATAAAGTAATAAAATTATACTTGTCATTGTCATTCATAACTCTTAACAGACCAATTAACAGACCGGGTTTTATACATCCGACCAATTAACAGACCAGGTTTTAAATAAAGATTGATTTATGTCACCAAAATACAGATTTTCGTGTAGATTTTTCACAAAATGATATCAATTTGGTTAACACTCATAATGCCTGTCTTTTTTCGATGTTCAAAATATTGCATGCAAGTAAATTCAACCCAAGTGTCATTTTGTGTACATTTTGTGTGTGTAAAATGTGTATAAATTTACTGATGAGTAATTTGCCTTTTCATTTTATAGATCGTACATAGAAGCTAGAAAAAAAAATAATTACACCACTGGATTCAGTACATTGAATAGTTTTGTCAGACATAAATATTTTTTTTGATAAACATATATTTAAAAGGTTATACAATGAAACATTCTGAGTTTTCAATGATTTTCTCGATAACACCTGATTAACAGACTTTAGCCAACCCGATTAACAGACCCACTGCCGATATAGCCGCATACTCAATATAGATTAACCGACCAATCTCTCGGTTAGCCGAGTGTCGGCCGTGATCATGGTTACATAAAAAACAACATCAATACAAAAATAAACCTTCACCATTGAATCATAAAAAAATTATCTACATTTAAACAATATGAAACCTACATTATTTTATCAAAACATTTTTTCTGATGAGTTCAGACAAGTTAATATCTTTAGCGTGAAAAGTGTTCTTACAACTTGTAAACCCTTTCCTACATTTTGCTATTTTAAACCATGTAAGCTTTCAATCGAAGTAATGCTCTTTCTAAATACCTTTTGAGTGAGACTTTGAACCTGTGTTTCTAAATTTTGAAAAACAGACCCTGCATTAAATTCTTTTCTAGCCATTTTGAGAAATTAAGTAAAGAGTATCAAATAAAAAGTCACTTTACCTTAATATCCTTTGGGCACGGTTAACCAAAAATAACCACATGTAACACAACACGTGGTTATTTGGAACAGTAGTTTATTAAGCCGGTCTGGACCAGTGTCCATAACGGACGGTCTCCTCCATACCGTAAAAAACATAAGTATATATACAAAACATAAACAGTGTCAAGGTTTCTATTAATTTGACCATTATAGTCTTATATCAAAAGATACAGGGATGAATATCTATTAAGTTGACTCTAATTGGCATGTTTTGACCAACCTGGAAATTGATGTTTGAAGAATACACATATTTCGAGTGTTTTAACTAATTGTTCTTGCTATACATGTCACCACCTGGTCTGCATGTAAATATGTTATATGCAACGTAATGGTCAATTGAACGTAGTGGTCAATTAAACAACCTTTTACAAGATCATGTTTTTCTTAATAGATATTCCCCTGTATTTATTTTATTCAATGTAATAAACATTTTGAGAATGTATAATCATAAATAAATATATATATATATATATATTTATACTTTTTAAGCCCATCATATTGTCACAGATAGTCATATGTTAAACTATATTTTCGAAGGTAGAGAGAAAACGTTGGATAGCAAAAAGCATATTGCACGGCAAAAAGCATATTGCACGGTTACTTTTAGAATATCTAAAAACCGATATACTTTGTGGCATCATGTAAAAAGTCAAATCACAAAAATACTGAACTTAGAGGAAAATCATTTCGGAAAGTCCATAATCACATGGCAAAATCAAATAACAAAACGTATAAAAAACGAATGGACAAGAACTGTCATATTCCTGACTTGGTACAGACATTTTCAAATGTAGAAAATGGTGGATTAAACCTGGTTCTATAGCGCCAACCCTCTCACTCTAATGACAGTCTCATCAAATTCCGTTATATTTACATTGATGTGTTTAATAAACAGACACAATAAATAAAATAGTCAAAATATGGGTACATCAGTCATCATCGTATAACAATTTTAAAAGGAAAAATTTAACAGAACACAAAAACATCTACTATCTACGAACACATTCATTGATTTGAGTGTCTGACGTCAGAAAATTTTATACGTCACATAAATTTGTCGTTCAATGTGCATACAAACGATTTAAAAATTTTACATAGGCAATGTTAGCATACAGGGTTAATAAATCAAAAGTATGTAAGAATAAATTTCAGAAATAGACCGAGATTGAAACTAGTCCAAAAGTTATATATAGAATTTATAAGAATCCACAAATAGTTAATTCCACTACGCGATTGAATGATTTTGACGTTTGTGGTTCAACGTATATAGTAATTCATAATAGAAATATATCATAATGACATATAATAGAACAATATCATACTGACCATGCTGACGGGATCTTTTAAAGTACAGAGTCAAATTAATTTCAGGATATTGTTAAACAATCTTAAACATTTGAAACAAATGATATCTGTGATCGATTATTTGATGAAAAAAATCTTCAAATACACAAGATGGCAAAAAAACAAACAAAAAAGCAATTGAAATAACAACTAATATTTTTTTATTGTCAAGGAGAAATTATCATATCTATAAAATTCCAACAAAATCAAATGACGATTTTGATACAAATATGGTCGGAAATTAATAATATAACAAATATAGCCTTTGAATGATGTCAATACAGGATATATCGACCCAAAGAGGTATATCGACCTCATACAAAGGCTATATTTGTATAAGCTGTTTTAGTTGATATCAACCTGAAAAAACGTATACATCTATTACTGTAAAATCAAACTTCTGCGAACATTTGCCTCAAACTTGCAGCCGACTTGCAGCAATCTTTAAATGTTAATTTCTGTGTCATTTGGTCTCTTGTGGACAGTTGTCCCATTGGCAATAATACCACATCTGATTTTTTTTATATTAGATCCAACGCTGCAAATAAACTCATCATAGATACTAAAAATTACCAAATGAATGTGTATATTGAAGAATTTTCTCCTGCGTGCTAACTACAAACTTGCGTGAACTACACAAATAACAGTCTATTAATATCATTTTACATCAATTAAACATCAAATTATGTGACAGGACGGGACCACTACCTTATATGGAAATGCATAAATTTGCATACTTATGTTCTCGCACGTGTAATTATGTATTTACATGTGACGCAATTTAATTTTACCTAGGTTTTAGACCAATCCACTAAATGAGTAACAATGAATGATGGACTACTACGTGTTTACAATCAACCGAGAACACGTGTTATTTACTGAAATACAACACATTTTTTCTTAAAGATTTCAAAAGCGCAAGAAAAAAACATAACTGGATTAAAAAACTGTTAAAAGCACGAACTTGTTAGATCTATGACCGTATATTGAGTTTTAAAAGTCGGCAAACAAACACATTGTGTCATAGAAAACCCTTAGATTTACCCATGGCCATTGTTTTTGTTTAAAAATATAAAATATCCTTGAAAGAGTCATTAAACAACTTCATGTTTTACATTGTAATTACATTTGCAGTCTTGCATAACTTATGAATCTTAAAAGCACAACCCTACCATTACCAACACTGTTTGACCTGAGACCTGATTCGGATTTTGATAATGAAGCATTATGGCTTGAAATTACCTTCCCTTCTAACAAATTACTCCTTTGTGTTGTATATCGACATCTTTCAAATAACAATATTTTTTGGGATAAATTTCATGAATGTATCGAAAACGCAATGAGCTATACTCCAAATGTTGTAATAACGGGTGATGTAAATGTAGATTTTCTTACTGACCATTCACATAAAATATTTGTCATTATGAGACTAAATGGCCTTAAAAATGTTATAAACGAACCAACCAGATTTTGTGCTACACGCCAGTCCTGGTTAGATCCTATTTTGGTATCAGATTCATGTGATGTCTACGATTCCCATGTAATACAAATAGATCGTACGTATAGTGATCATGACGGAACTATTATATTCTTGAATAATCTTGGTAGGTTACAAAATAATACTACTTATAAAAGAATGATTTTGGACTATCGAAATGCCGATTTCGACAAATGTAACGAGCTCATTGCTACTTTTGATTGGAAATCAATAATTAATGCTGAAAATAGTATGGATCAAAATTGTAAAAATTTTACCAATAAATTTCTTGAATATATTAATGACTGTATTCCTCAAAAAGAAGTAACTAAACGACCAAATGATAAAATATGGTTTAATTCTGACCTACGAAGAGAAATACGTAAACGTGATAGACTACACAAACAAGCTCGTAGGTCCAATAGTATTCCATATCTGAATAAGTATAAAAAGCAAAGAAATCATGTGAATAATTTAAAACGATACACAAAAGATCAATTTTACTTAAACGCAAATAGTTTGTTGGACGAGTTTGCATCTGGTAATTCTAAATCGTATTGGTCATTAATGAAAAATTAGTTAAGACATCGGGTAATTCTACTCATATCACTCAACTTAAAAATGAAAATGACGAATTAGTCACTGAAAATTACGATAAAGCATGTCTTTTGAATAAGTATTTTTGTTCCATATCTACTATAAATGAAAATAATGATAGATCTCAAGAATTTCTGCCTAGGTCAAATTCTAAAATTGATATTTTCTATATCAACTCAAATCAAGTCATTGATATATTTTGCAGACTTTAAAATTGGGAAAAGCATCAGGTAATGACTCAATTTGTCATCAAATGTTAAAAAAGACAAGTTATACTGTCAGTGTACCCTTATCATTGTTATTTAATTTGTCATTTGAAAAGGCAGAGTTTCCTAGTCAATGGAAAACAGCTATTGTCATGTCGTTATTCAAAACCGGAGACAAATCACTGATTTCCAATTATAGACCAATCTTATTATTATCAGCAGTGGGTAACGTTTTTGAAAGAATTGTGTTTAAAAATATATTTAATCACTTAATAGCAAACAATTTATTATACAAATTTCAATCAGGTTTTATTCCAGGTCATTCTACCGTTCACCAGCTAATAGAAGTTTACTATATGATATGCATGTCACTTGATGATCGCTGTATAACATCTCTTATATTAAAATTACCAATTCAGTGGCAGCAACCTATCAACGGGTTGTCCGATTCATCTCAAAATTTCAGGGCAGATAGATCTTGACCTGATTAACAATTTTACCCCCATGTCAGATTTGCTCTTAATGCTTTGGTTTTTGAGTTATAAGCCAAAAACTGCATTTTACCCCTATGTTCTATTTTTAGCCATGACGGCCATCTTGGTTGGTTGGCCGGGTCACCGGACACAATTTTTAAACTAGATATCCTAATAATGATTGTGTGTGACGAAGTCATTAATGGATAAATATATTTTATTACGTAATTACAAAGTCAAGAAAGATTCTAAAGTTCAAATGTTCGAATGTTCACGAACTGTCTTTAAAGTTGAATTGTTCGAATGTTCAATATCTCACACGGGCACGTGATCGTATAGTTTCAATCCTGATGGAGTATGTTTGGATATTAAGCGCATATGTTCCAGCCTATCCACGAGAGGGGAGACCTTGGCGGAATCTACGGTACCAATCTCTTGTACCAATATGTCCTCTTCCAAGTCCAAAGCTGGATCTTATATAGTGCAGTTGTCCATAAACATTGGCCCATAGCTAATGGCCGGTTACGTAGTAGTCTGGGTGTTAGATAATTCTAGTCTATGGTTAATTGTCAAACTATGCAATTAACCCCTGAAGGATACATGTTATTTCACAGTAGACATGGTCATTTATTGGCTGCAGGTTATATGTCTATAATATTCGTACAGATCGTTATTAAGTGTCCAAAGAGTACATTTCATTGAATGTTCGGTTATGCTGTGATTAATTTCTTTTTAATGAATTTCCTAATTAATACTCCAGTAATAATAATAATAATTAATGATATGAAACACAAATTGTGTTACATGTGGCCAAGTTTGGTAAAAATTGGCCCAGTAGTTTCAGAGGAGAAGATTTTTGTAAAAGCTAACGACGGACGACGGACGCCAAGTGATGAGAAAAGCTCACTTGGCCCTTTGGGCCAGGTGAGCTAAAAAGGAGACTAGTGTGGTACAATTGTCTATGAGACAGCTCGTCACAGAGCACCAAATAACACAGAAAATATTAATAACAACTATAGGTCACATTGCAGTCAATTTTTTTTCATTCGGTCTTTTTGACGTAATTTCACACAAAAATGAGACGAAAGCAAACTATACACTCACTGGAAATGCGTCTACAGTTTGTCGTTCGTCGTTAGTTAGTTGAAACGATGCATTTCTTTCTAACTTTAACATTACATCAATTATCTAAACGTGTTCTCGCTTTAATTGTAATAATTCGAAAAATTAAGTCAAAGATGTGTATATATGTCTCTGATATAACCAAATAAACGGAGAAAGTGTCCAGCTAGCATATATAACATTATAAAGGGCCACCCAAAATTCCCATTTGATCTTTATTTTATGGTAATAAGCATTATGTATACGGCGTTTCATAAAGTTTGGTTGAGGCAAAATAAAATTAGAAAACGAAAACTAATATTGTTGGGACGTACGTACGGACAAGGGTTACACTTAATGCCCACTCCGAAGCGGAGGGGAATACAATTTCGGACGTTTTTATACTGAAATTATGCATACCCGACATATTCCCGATTATCCCTATGACCCATATACGATCTGGTCGATCTGGTCTAGTCGAGATCAGGCTGAGATCGTGAATAGTTGATTTGGTCTAGCTAGTTGAGTAACGATCGTGAATTGATCGGAATTATCGAATAAGTATTCATTTTGTTGTCGGGATGAAATCGTGATGGAGTCATTAAGGAGTCGTGAATAGTCGAGTTAAAGTCGTGTAAAGTCGGATGGCGGTCGGGTAGAAGTCGTAAACAGGCCCGATCAAGAATTTGGTTGAGCTTGGTTGTGGAAATTTGGACAATCGGGATCATCGAGTTGATCTGATCGGCAGTGTGAACCTACATGTAGTTTAACGGGACACACCTAACTGTCGGGTGCTTCGCCGAACTATTCGGACCCTTCCCGACCCATAGGAATCTGTTACGAACTTAAACGACTGCGTTTAGACAATGATAGGACATTCCAGATACTTGGGGATAGTATTCTGACTTTTTCACTTTTCGTGTCGTATCGCTGTCTGATCTCAAACGGGAGCAATAATCGTCAATGTGTGAACCCCGCATTAAAGAACAGTCAGTTTTCTACTTCTTCAAAATCATATCCCCATTCTGCCTCCTTTTTTTCAATTATTTAATCGTAAGAGATGAGTCGCTGCCAATTTATAGTTCTTGAAAACCGATAAAATTATCCCCATCGCATCACATTTTCGAAAAGGTGTTCAGGTAAAAATACCAAATAAATAGAGATTGGAAAAATGCTTGTGGAAAATTCATTCATATACCAACATTTGAAACTAATTTTAAACAAAACTTCCTGTGGCTGTTTTTCTAATTGTTTAAAATAACTAGAGAGAAAAGATAACATTGCAATTTAAATTTTGTTTTTAATTATACTTAATACAAATTCCTGTGGCTTCTTTTCTAATTGTATTGTTTGAAATGACTAGAGAGAAATGATATCATTGCAATTGTGATTTTGTTTTAACTAATCTAATTAGTATCATTATTATTTTTTACTGGCACTTTTTTTAAAATTTACAGTTGTATAAACAATGGCATGTAAAACATTCAACACTAAAACGAAATTCAGTTTCAGTCTTTACCATGTTTATTCACAGGGGCCACGGTAATTTTGCCACCGGATACTCCCACTGACTGACTTTGTTTGACTAAATAGAATAAAAAACATTTTTCATTACTAGTTCGCTCTCCAACTTTAAATAAATATCTGCGCCGCGAGCGCATGGTACGCCCGTCGTCTTGTGTGTGTCAGTGACGTTTTATGCAATAATCATTACTACTTTCTGAGATATGGTGTGACATGTGAGAACACCCCGTTTTACAAAAAACTCAAAAACTTGAAAATAAAACTTTTGAATAATCACAAAGAGAAAACAGATCTTAAGATATAAATTATATAATTTTGAATTGATTAATCATAAACGGTTTTGAGATACGGCGCGACGTGTGACCCCCCCCCCCCCTTTTTTTTTTAAACAACCTCAATAGCTCTAAAGAAATAAAACAAAATTTTGATTTATCACCAAAGTATACAGATCTTTAGATTATTATAACCAAATAGTGTGCACAGTTTTAAGCAATAATCATAAATCGTTTTTGAGATACGGCGCGACAAGTGAAACACCTCCCCTTTTTTTGGCAAAAAAACTCAATATTTCTTAACTGAATTTTTGAATCATCGCCAAAAAGTATACAGATCTAAGAAGTGTGTATAGTTTTAAGCCATAATCATAAATCGTTTTTGAGATACAACTCGACATGTGATAAAACACCCTTGTTTTGATTATAAAGTCCAGTAACTCAAAAAATTTGAATCTTATTTTCAACAAAAGTAAACAGATTGTTTGACCATCATAAGAAACAACTATGTAAAGTTTCATGAAATTTGGATAAGTGGTTCTCCAGTTACGGTACGTGCGACATGTGGACGCCGGAAACACAGACAGACGGACAAACAGACGGACAGACGCCGGACATTTGTATACCCTAACACACCCAATTTTGACGGGCGTACTATAAAAACAAAAGGATTAAATACAAAATCAAACTTTCATTTTAGAGTTGTAAAAAGGGATCAGTGTTTCTTATCTGTAGCACTATTTATTTCGTTTGTATAAACTTACCTTCGTCTGCCTTTCGTCCACTCATTGTTATCTTGTCGTGGTTGCAGATCGGATCTGTAAAGCCAGAACGAAAGTTATACACCTTTCTTCATCTTGCTGGTCAATATCGAAAGTTAAAAATTGGAGTTCCCCTATTCTCTATAAATAGATGGTACGATCAGATCCAAGCATAAATAAATGACGAACCTAAATTTCCTCAACTGTGTTTCTGATTATGCCATTTTATAAACATGTAATTCTATACAATTACTGTACGTGTTTGAATAAGGAAAGAACGAGGTTTTATTGTCGTTTGAAAAACTAGTTTTTTCCAAGGTCATTGACTAAAGTAGATTTTCTTTTAAGTCAATCTATATGTCGCCACATTTTTACCGATTTAAAAGACAGTCATTGTATCATATTACACATATACATTTGTATATTGATAGGTCTATTAAAGTCGGATTAAATTTAAAGCTACATGTATGACGTATCTTTGTATAGTTAAACACATGTAAACTTATCGTGTTTTTCGATTAACAATAAAAATAGTTGGCTCGGAGTCAGAATAATGCATCCGGGTAGGGTTGCATGTTTTGCTGTGAACTGTGACCTTGTGATCTAGCACGTTTAAAATCCGACTGAAACACTCAGTGTGTTGGAAGTAAAGTTCGATATCATATTGCACGTTATAACATGTTTTGGTTCTGAATATGGATTTACATTTAATTTGCCACTGAAAGTTAACCCTCTTAGTGCGAAGCTAAATTTCTAAACATTGTCCTGAAACGGGTCAATTTCAGTAAAAAATATAAAAAACAGTAAATTGTTATCCAGTCTTGTATAACAGCATGTTAACTCAAATAATTGAAGAATTACGAAACATAAAGTAAAGATGTTTATTTTTTTCGAAAAATAACGTTATCTATATGACATGACGTAACGTTATAATGATGACACGTCACGTCCTAAGGAAGTTTTGCCTATTCAATTAGTCAAGCACTTTGCAGTGTTTTGAAGAGAATTTTCAGTTTTTGCAAAACAGCACTATACTTTACAAAATTTAAAGTCAGATTTACTTACTTTCGGTCATCTAAGATCAAATCAAATATTTCCTTGGATAAAGCACATATTCAAAAAAAGATGACATTGCGTATTCAAAGTGCACTTCAACAAACATGACATATACAACATGAGAAATAATGTAAATAAAACATAATGCAAAATAAGAGAAAATTTATTATATGCTGTATGTATAACTACAAGTCTATTTTTTGAATAGTTCTTCATTTATTTATGGTAGACTAACTGACATTAAGCATTGGTTTGAACTTTAAATTGTGGTTTTCTCATTGTTAATTTAATGACCATACGGTTGTCTGTGATTATAATGTACTTATATCCACTTCATTTGAACTTTGGTGGATAGTTGTCTTATTGCCAATCATACATGTACCACATCTGACATCTCCTTTTTTATATTCAAATGCTTATTTCATATATTTGCAAATTTGGTTGGCATCAGCCTTTTTATTTCGATTAATTAAATATGATACTGATTTGATAACATTAACTTTAACCAATTTTTGAAAACTTAAAAATAAATTCTCCCGAAGGTTTTTATATTGGGGATATTATAAACGGAAATGCACACAATATTCTGTGTTAAATCCGCAAAATTTACAGATACTTTCAGTGTATCACCCCGTTTCAATAGCAAGTGATTGTGTATAACAAAGCATAGGAAAGCTTTTTAAAAGTCAAACGATTAGCAAGTTATACAAACCAATCTGAGTTAAATAGTTCTGTGTTATTAGGTTAACTATGCTCACGTTGATATAATGTTATAAAGGATGTATGTGCCCCAACATAAATATCGCCACACTTAAAAACAAACCATTCTATTTGCATAACTATGACGCAATTACTTTTCAGCCTTAATTTCTGAAGAAAGACACATTTAAGATTAATGGTGTTTACACATGCACACTTTATGTCTTTTTTTTTAATAGAAATGTTTAAAGATGCTAAAAGTATGTCAATGCTGTGAAATGTTTTGCTATGTATACTGTAAAAGTATTCCCCATCTGTGATACACTGTAATCGTCTTGTTCCCTTTTCTGTGTAGTCTAGATGATGGTTGCACCGACGCTAGTGTCATCACTTGATATATTTCTTGTGTTTACTACTGTTATTCTTTTCTAAGTTATACTGATGTTAAGTAGTTGTCGTTTGTTAGTGTGGTTCATACATTGTTGTAAGTGTTTCTCGTTTCTCGTTTTTTTATTTATGTAGATTAGACCGTTGGTTTTTCCGTTTTTTTTGTTTTTTTTGTTTTTTTTACACTTGAATTGTTTTGGGTCCTTAGTAGCTTGCTGTTCGGTGTCAGCCAAGGCTCCGTGTTGAAGCGTGTACTTTGACCTATCATGGTTTATTTTTATAAATTGTGACTCAGATGGAGAGTTAGTCTCATTGGCACTCATACCACATCTTCTTATATCTGTTCATATAATATTTCATTTGTCTTACATGTATTCATTATCATAATACATTGATGCTTGACGATTGACAAATCCAAATCAAACACACATTTTTACCTGCATGCTTACTAATTACCACCATAAAATCCCGTCTTAACTGTAATATCTTTGCATACCTGTATTTTATATTCAGGTGTTGGAATCTGCAGATGGTGTGGGCTATTAGCTATATTTTTACATGTTTTTTTTCTGTTTCTTAATTTTTGGGTTCTGTTCTAATATTTTCGTTTATAACTGCTTAATTTCTTTGATTACTATTGTTCAATGGTATATTTATACTATTTGTAAGCATCAATATGTATATACATGTATTTATAAGATAAATAATTAGAGGGCAATTCCGAATTTATATGTGTACTTCAATGTAATATTTACGCATATTTAGAAATGATATCTTATTACATCTTTCTATTTGATCCCCCAACTTATATAGCACGTGAAGTATACTAAGGAAAACATAGATTTTTGTTTAAAGCACCGTATTCAGTATCAGCATGATAGATCATTATATGAGTTTTAAAAATGTTTACTGGTCTCAAATTTAAACATCGTATGGTGTTACTTCATTGAATAAATTTTAAGGAATTTCAAAATTTGCCGTTAACATTTGAAACTCTGATCTTCTATTGGTTCCAATGTGGTGCAACTTCGAGTCATCACAATCCACGCGTTATAAAAGTATATATATAAAAAGAACACTTGTTCTGAAAGGTTGAAAGAAAGAATACAAAAAACTATAACACAATTAAAATAGATTAAGTTAGACATAAGTTTTCAGCAGCAAATATTTCAACAAGGTAACAACACTCGTCAAACAAAAAATGAACGGAAAAATAAAGATAGCACATCTTTTGTTTACGTCCCAAGTCATGAGTCTGTAATTCAGTGGTTGTCGTTGGATCATGTCTGTCACATATGTTTTTCATAAACTACAGTGTTATAAATTATGCCTTTAGTTTTCATGTTAATTTTACATTTTTTTTCATGTCGGGGCTTTCTTTGGCAGTTTAGCTGACTTTACGGTAAAGGCTTTTCTCATTATTTGGTTGATTTCTGCTCCTAACGGGTTTTCAATTGGCGGTTCCAGGGGTTGGTGCCCCTTTTTTTGGACGATCAATGCATTTGAATGGGGGACATATAGTTGGAACTCCCCCTTTTGTCCTGGGTTGGGAACCCCCTTTTTAATATGGCTGGATCCACGCTGTTTTCAATAACTCTATAGTACCTATCCATTTTTGCACATAAACTAAAGTTTATAATAGCTAATAATGCATACAAAACATTTAAATACAGAATGCTATTTTATGCCAATTTTACAATTCGGGTCAGTAAATTAATTGTAGACTTATTTACCAACGTACACTTTATCGTTGTTTAATTAATTTGTTTTGAAGAAGATAAACGAGTCCCTCCAAATCTAAACGAGTTAAGGACATTTGTTTTAAATATTCATTTATTGTTGGGCACAAGAACTAAAACCAATTAACAAATAGTTTTGTTTGTATTGCGTAATGATCATTTGTTGAGGTTGTTTTTTTACTTCTGTTTCATACTATGATTCTTTTATCATATCAATAAAAGCATACAAATTGTTCATTCTAAAATTTGATAGCGCTATCATGCCTTCAAATCAATTACGACATCGAATGTAGTCAAATAATATATGACGTAATGATGACGTTTTATGAAAAACATAGGTAAAAAGAAAACAACAACAAAAACAATAACCACATGATGAATAAAATATATATATAACAGTTGGGAAGCAAGTCCTTGGAAACGTCCGTTGTCGTCAAGCTTTATCAGCAACAATAGCAGGGGGAATTAATTAGGTGGCGCTACAGTCGTCCGTAGCGTCAAAAAGTCCGCCAAATCAATCGGCTAAAAGATTGACGTTTAAACTTTTTTTTGCAACTTGTCATGCGTTTATTATAATCAAATTTCAAAATTTGTAGGTTTTGTGACCAATATAATTTCTTTACGACATACATACATTACAAAAATAGCTTGTTATTGCTATTCCTTTATCCTGTCCGTTCTAGAAAAATTAGCCATCTTTTTTGTTCGCCAAAAAAAATCGATTTTTCCTAATTTGACGTTTGCGTATCCAAATACAGAAGAGAACGGTTATAATCTTATATGAAACCGGGAAACCTATTTCAGATTTTTACACTTTTTTGAAGCCATCATTTTTTACTTTTATACATCAATTTTAGTGACCACCAGCCATGTCAATTTGTATCTAGTTTTAGCTGCGTTTCTACTTCAAAACAGTGAAATTTAGCTTCTTTTAATTATATCTGTTTTTTAATGCTATAAAATACTGATTTTAGGAAAGACATGAATGAAATTTTGATTAAAAGTTATGGATTTTCACAATTCCATACGATACCTGTATTTTAAAGTAACTAAAACACCTTTTGATCCCCTACACAAATTGACGGTGACATTGTTTTCTTTTTTTAACATACGTCATGTAACGTTTATAACAAAATATGTGTCAGGGTCATGTACATATGTAGTATTTTTTTTGGTACTTTTAATGTCCATCCATACAGTAGGCTATCAATAATTTGTCGGATCTGTCAGAATTTTCCAAGACGTTTAGTTTCAAACGCAATAAAGAAGATCTTTGTTTGTTGTTTCACTTTTCCAATGTGTAAGTTTTTGTTTCACCCTCAGCTGCCACTATATGTTATGCTATAATTGAAAGAAGAAAATTGTTTTCGACTTGTCGCGAAAAAAATAGATTGTTTTTGTCCAGAAAAAAAACCATACCCCCTCCCCCACCCCCACCCCCCGAAAATCAAATGGGTGCTGCCTTAATCATCATTGATCATTATTAAAGTAAAATGCACAAGATTTGTCCCACCAATTTCATTTCATTTCTGAGATTAATATCCAATTATTCAGGTAAAATATACAATACTTTGTTTATAAATATGTAAAGCAGCTGCTCAAAGCCCCATTTTTCTCTCAAAAAGTTTACTTTCAACATAAATAAAATACACGAGTGCTACAAGCTGTGCTAGCTTTCCTAATAATTGAATTTTATTATAATAATTATGGTTTTAAAATTCAAAATTATGTCACTTTCAATTAAAGTATTATTTCTGATAGAAATTTCTGTCAAAATCTTTGGTAAACTTATCCCTTTTCTGTAATATTATGATATTTTCTAGGTAGTACTGTAACTAAGAAACAAAGGATTGAGTTAAATGCTTTTTAACTTTGAAGAAACTTATTGTCTGACTATTGGTCCCACTTTAGAATATACAATATTAATGATCAGTATTATTTATTATTTTCATTTTCAGAGAGATTATTTAAATTGTATAAAAGATGGTTTATTGCATTAAACATTATTAGAACTGGTTTAAAAGAAATTCTACAAGAAGTGGTCCCTTATATAAACCTTTATAAACATTGCAAAGTAAATTTCATCAGCCAAAGCTTATTTAAAGCAAAAAAGGTTTAACAAATTATGAATATATGTTTAAATTTCTTAATTTTTACTCATATTTTGTCTTTTAATTTCTACATTAAATTATTCTCTGAAAAGCAGGAAAGTTCTTCTTCTTAATATTATAATAACAATGTTGTAAATCGAATTTCATTTATTTTCCCAAGTATTTTTGGCAAAGTAAACTCCATTTTATTCATTGTCTTGTGAAGGGGAGGTAACTTCTTGCACAAATGATCACAAATCGGCAGTAAACCACCGCTTCGTGTCGAACATAATTTGACGTTTGCGTATCCAAACTTCAATTGGTTAGATATTCATATCGAGTGTTTGTCTTAATGAGATGCTTTATTAAATTTAAATTCAGCCCATCATTTTTTCCTTGAAGATATTTAGATTTTCGATCAGGAGACTTGACAATTTTCAAACAAACTTCAAGTTTGAAGATAAAATAAAGAATGAAGGACTTTGATTTGATGTGTAAGTTTTGACGAGTTGAAACTATGAATATTCAAGATTATTTGGATCAATAAGTTTTTATTACGACAATGGTATTTAGTGAGTTACAATGAGGTTTGTCTCATCCGTAGTTTTACTGAATTTTCACGGTCACGTTACTCTATTGTTGCTGATAAACTTGGGGTCAAACCGAGACCTGCTTTCCAACTGATAAAATGTATTCAATAATTGAAGGAAAGGTGTTTTTTCAGAAATATAACGATAGGGAAAAAGTAATCTTTTTTTTTTTACACGAAGGACATATGTCCTTCCCACAGTAAGCCAGGGGAGGACACATATGTCCTTGCCGCAGTAAGAGGGTTATCCATTCTTCCAGTTAGTATCCGGGGTTATAAGCCGGGAATGTCAACGTAAAATGTATATACCCTGTCTCAGACCTTAATAAAATGATTTATCACATATTTTGTACTGATATGTACGTTTTTGCATGGCCAATAATAGCCGGAAGTCAAGGTTGGTTATCAGCCCTCGGGCCGATATCGATATCAGCCCTCGAAATCCATATCAAGCCCCCGAGTTTAACTTCCGGTAAACTGTCAATCAAAGACTATTTGTAAACAAGTTGAACACAATGAAAAGAAATTTAGAAAGTTACGAATCTTCTGTAGAAGAAAAAAGTAGAAATCAACAGTGAAAATCACAAAAGTTCCCGTAAAATTTTGACGTCATAAAGAATTTATAAAATATATGACGCCACACTGGAATGAGTAGCGATATAGGATTCTTCTTAAGCATTTTTAACATTTGTAATGTAACATTTTAAAGTCGTTTAATATTTGCAATTCTTAGAATTAATATATTTATTGTTAATCATTTCTGAAACTTTTCACAAAACGTTGTTTACCTACTGTGATACGAACTTTTTTAAACTCACAGTGATACATTTTTTATTTTATTTTCGTTAAATATCTTTTTGATTTTTGATGAAATATCAAACATAATTTGGTGTAAGCTATTTGTTTTCTCTTGCTTAAAAATATGTGATAAATAGATTATTACATGTCATTTTTCATATGGTCCCTGGTATCAACCCACGACCCATATCAAGCCCTCGGGCTAAAGCCCTCTGGCTTGATATGGGAGTCTAGGGCTGATACCAGGGCAATATGAAAAATGCCATGTAATAATCTATAAATATATAATACTTCTTGTATGGTTATCGCCTGTTATCTATAGTTCCTTACATGAATAGATGTATCTTGTATCACAGTACACAAAGAGTCATACTAAAAACCTATTAATTTGAGTGGCTTATCCATTTCATGAAATGATATTGCAACGTTTCCATAGGATGTGTGTATGGTTATAATGACTTTCAAAGGCCACAACGATGTACATGTCGTTCTTGGTAATGGAAATATGTGATTTATTCAACAACACACAATTAATATTGATTTACATATAAGGTATTTGGATCGGAAATAAATAGTTTTATCTTAAAACCAGTTGTTGGAATGAACGGGTTATGTTCAATCTTCTCGTACATTTTATGGTGGCATGATACTAAACTATACTGCCAGAATTTTTCAAAAACCAAAAAGACGTTACGTCGATGACGTTGCTAAATATTACTTCAACACAGACGTTTGCCATTGAAAACCTAATAAAACCGCCAACGTCAAGATTATCCAAATGCCCATTGTTTCATTTGTGTATATCTTGGTCAGCATGAAATGATATTAAAAATATGCAAATATTAAGTTAAATTAATAATTTACAATACGTGTGCACCATAGAATATTTTTAAACAGGGCACTATTTGTGGCATCCGAAAACTTTGAGTGATAAATACAATGTATGTTAACTTATACACTATCATAGTAATTTGTTGATGTTTTTTTTTCTCCTTTTTAAAATGTAAATGTGATCTGGTCAATTTTATTAATGCAAAGACAATGAGACTATAATGGTCAGATGATTTAATGATCGAAAAGGCCTAATTAAAGTTCTCTACATTCTTCGTGCAAGGAAACACAGTCCTTATGGAGGCCTTTCTTGCAAAAATTGCATACTGTTCTGCTCCTCTTCCTACCACCGTGGCTGCGGTTGGAACACACGCAACAGTCCTTCTCTTTTCTGTCAGGCAAGGTACTTACAGACCGTGCTCGCTGGTGTCGTCTCCGTCGTCGCGGCTGTTCACTTCGGATTCCGGATAAAGCTTCAACAATCTCCTGGATGAATCGAAGTCTGGATTTTACTGGTGTGTCCGACGTGTTTTTTTGATACAATATATAGGCATTATGTACAATGCGGTGAAATAAATGTAGGACAACTTTCTTCCACGGTTTACGATTTTTTCGGTGTCCACCGTACGCTTTCATTATGGCATCTGTTGTGTCAACTGCTCCCATATTTTTATTGTACCCGTTCACGATGCGTGGGCGACCGGAGGGAAGATGTTGAGCTGAAAATGCCGTACTTAGCATTCGTACTGGTTTTTTTCCCATCCATATCTCTAAAAGCGGCGCATAACATTTTACCCTTTCTCATGTAAACAGGATTGTCAGGTGTCGGATTCGCGTTACGAATGGTGTTCGGCATAGGCCGATTCTTTCTAAGAGTTCCTGAAAAAAGAAAAAAAAATGTCGGCACGTTTCCCAATGTAGCCTATGCTATCTATTAACATATGTATATACTATGTATCACTTTAAGAAATAATAGTAACATTACGTACATGTGCATACATGTATCTAAGGAGATATATTGACTGAAATGCAAGTATTATATTTTAAACGAACTGTTTATATGTACACATTTGGTGTATTTTAAAATGCCAGCTTACCATTCCAGAGTGCACGAGTTCACATCAGGTTTATTTTACGGGGTCAGTATTTCTGTTTAAATTTCAATGTGAAATTATTTTTTAACCATTATCTTGACTGTATGTCATTTTCTCTTATTTCTTTAATTTTATAGCGGTTCCATTTTTTTCTAGTTTATCTGACCTTTATTGTTTAATTTTGGGAAATTTTTATAACACTTAGACTGACTAAAAATGTCATTACCATGCACTGTTCGAAGTTGAATATAGTGATAATAAAATTGTGAAAAGTCAAAAACATCGATATAAGTTGAACATTCTACATTTAATTTGCTTTACTTTAAATAGCTACCTGTAATATATGTAGTAGTTTGAATAAGTCGTGAAGCTAGGTTTTGTGAGCAAAAGAAGTTATCACAAAAAACATGGTAGCCTTTATTCAGAATATTGGACGCACTCATAAGATCCATGACAACCGTTGTACCCTGCAACTGTCCTGCTGGTACTGGATCAAAATGTCGCCCTCTGTACACAGACATTTGCAAAATGTAACCAGTCGCTGATTCACAAAGCATCCAAAATTTAATTCCAAACTTTGCAGCCTTAGATGGAATGTACTGCCTCATTACATTATGACCTTTGGTTGCCATTAAAGTTTCGTCCACACAAACCTCTTTTTAGGAACGATGAACCGACAAAATTGTTTGTTCATAAAGGATAACAGTGGTCTAAATCTTGAAGCAGGGTCATACGCTGGGTGCTATATATAAAAAAATAAATAAAAGCATCTTGAGATGAAGTTACGCTGTAATGCCCCACGGGAATGGATACCTTATATCCTTATCCGAGACTGAACTTTTGTTTTCAATTGCTTTAAGTTCCCCTTGTAACACTTTATATTTGAAAAGAAAAAATTTGATTTCGTACAAAACATTTAAGGAATCGACGAGGATAAATGGATTAAACGGAAACCTTTACTTTTAACACAAATTGAACGTTTATTTCTATAAAAAAAAAGGTATGACAAAACCTAAAATAGTCATCAAATAGAGAATGGAATTTTGGAATATGTCAAAGAGACAACAACCCGACCAAAGAGCAGAAAACAGTCTGATTGTTTAAGCATATCATTATGCGATATGGAATTTGCTCATTAGTGAAGGCTGTACGATGATCTATAGTTGTATATTATTGTGTCATTTTGGTTTCATGTGGAGAGTTGTTTTATTTGAAATCCTATCATTTCTTCGTTTCAATGTTTAAGCATGGTTTACACAGTCTAATTCGTACCTGTCTCGGGACGTTTCTTGAATAGTCTGACACATATAAAAACTTTAGTATGTTCTGGAAACGATTTCTTGACATGACCTTCTTGAACCAATGGGATGCCTGACTTGGTAAAGATGAATTCCAGTATTCTTCTATGGAAGACTTCCTAATCAAACCCATGTTAAACACTATAGCTAGGAAAGACTTCAGTTCATTTTCTGTAAGCGGTCTCCAAGACTTCATTCTGGCATATCTTTTGGCGGTTGCTGCACCTTCTCTTATGTAGTTTCTTGCATAACTGTACAAAGGAATGGTATATCTTAAGATTTATATTTAGAGGACGTCCATTTGCTATTATGTTAGGACAGGAAGATTTTTATGCGGATATTTATTTTCATACGAATGCTAATATTTTTGTTTGTTCATGCTGTCTTGGGCAAATATATTTATGTTCTTCTCTATATATAACCATGCAAGGATATTATATATTTTTTTATAAATCCTCATGTCTCCCCTCAAGAAATTCAAACGTTTGTCCACTTTAAATGTTTGCCTTATTCTCTCAATCTATTACATGATATATGTTATTTTTTGTATATATAAAAAGGCATCGTGTAACGTGAACTATTCTAATTTTTATCTTTCCTTATTATATCTCTTCAATTTGATACGTTTTATTTCGCTAACGAAATGAAAGTTTTATTAAATTGTTAAACAATAATTGATTAAGGTTAATTGGTTTGTTTATTGAATTTCTAATGGTACAAAAACATTGGAGACAATTTTTTTTCCCTATCAGTGCTTTCAAAATGATTTTACAATGTACCTGTTTGTTCTCCTGACGATTTCTTTTATCAGTTCTATCGAAAACAGCAAATAGAAATATTTAACTGGTGTTGAATTTGCTGCCGGCATGTTTCGTGGCCCCGGATTCGCCTGGAATATTTTGTTCTGCTCCGGTTCTGGAGGAAAAACACGCATCCATGGATTGACGGTAACCATTGCGCTGAATTTTACAGCAATGACGTCACTGTTTCGTCAGAGAATTGTATATGACGTCACGAAAAAAGGAAGAATGTAGAGAAAAAGAAAGAATATTGACAGAATATCAAATTAATGTTTTTATATCATTTACCCTAACCATCGGCCAAATCGGCCCATTGGCAGTTAAAGAACACCTAAATCGGCCCAATCGGCCGGCTGGCAGTTACAGACAACGTCAATCGGCCCGATCGGCCCGATGGCAGTTAAAGGTAACGTCAATCGGCCCAGATCGGCCCGCTGGCAGTATAAGGGTTAATATGTTTGATTTTCATATGACGTAGAAATAGCCTTTCAATCAGTATAACTGAGATTTGGAACTGTCTAATCAGTAACAGTTACTGCCAGAAGTCCTTTGTGCCTCTGGCTTTTGTTTCTCTTGTATGTTTTTTTTTTTTTTATTCATATGTTTCTAAAGAGGCCAGCTGAAGCTTGATTGTGATTGCGGAATTTTCTCGCTGTGTTGAACACAACATTCAGCAACTGTGTAATGTTCTGACAATTAAACTGACACAAGTATATGGTCTAAGTATACATAAGGACATAATTTTCATTACTGTGAAACAATTAATCAAACAACGTAAAGTAAATGCATAGTAGTTGGACAATGTGTGTAATATAATAAGATTTAAGTATGGATTAACATGACCAACAATTCCAACATAGAAAGTAAGATCTTTCGTCTATGGTTTTATCAAAACTTGAACAGACGAGCAGACAGTCAGACAACTTTATATCATACTATGTTGGCGATTAACGTGTGTTACTAGTATTCAAGGATTCGGACCTTTTTTCTGGTCATAAGTTGCCATTTACAGTGTCTCCATTCTTTTTATTACTATCAAGGAAAATGTTACAAGCGCGAAAATTATATAAAAAAATATCATACAAAGGCAACAGCTCATATACGAAATCTAAGTTTTTATGTAGATATAATCATTCTGTTGATCATGTTTGCTGTTGGCATGGTATTTTGCACCTCCACAAATGACAGAGGCAAGTGCAGTAGGATCGACTGCGATGAAGGGTTTGACATCAACGACCCAGACCTACTGCGCACACCACCGCACACATCACCCGTCATCAACACGAAATAGAAAGAGGCAATACAAACAGTCATGCTAGCATCACGACCTGATACTCCGTACCAGCAACACCAACGCAGTCGGAGTAAAATGAAGGCTAAACAACAGACAGACACCGGTCTGTAAAATTGTTTTTTCCAGTCTGCAGTATCCAGACAGGACAGCCGGACGTGAAACATCCATATATCGTCATTGCTGTTAGTAGTGTAATTCTACACATAATACTGTTCAAACATACTTCATGTACTTAGTAAGTACAAAAATCTGTGGAAGTTGTCTAGAGGACAAAATACTTCATTCAATGTATTTTCTATCATGTGATTTTTTAAATGATATCTCCTTCAGGAAGTCTTCTTATGATATCAGTGAAATAGTAAGTAGGAAGTCGACCATGACATTCTAACTATTTCCCTTTGTATATAAGTTTAAACTGCGCCTTCCATATGAAATGTACTGCGATAACTAATTTAGAGTGGAGGGAACTGTACAGAGATTACAGAAGGACTTGCTCGAGTAACTGCAAAGTAAGTAGAAAATTATTTGACAAACATGTCTTCTTCATTTGAAATTAAAGTGCTAGTTACAAGTTTGGAATATATACCAGTTATTTTTTCACTCGTTTAATGTGTTTGAGCTTTTGAGCTTGCGCGTACGTCCCATAGCATCAATTGTCAATTGATACCATGTAAGAAAGTGACGTTATCCAACCAAAATGAACGTTACAAACGTTGTTGCATAAGAATGCTGATTTGCAATCTTTTTGTTTAAAAAGAAGCTTAACGTGTTTGTGCGTGTGTTAATACTAGTGAAATTTTAATCAACAGTAATATAAAATAGGAATTGAAAAGAAGATATCGTAACGGTTCAGCGAAAGAATTCTGAAATGTGTAAATGGAATATTATATACCTTTTTATATTAATAGTTATTTTGTACCCTCATTTTTAGATAGACTCTTGAATTTTAAGAGTCAATATAGGATGAACGGATCATATAAACCGGAGGGAAAATATGACACAAGTCCAAACGAAAAAATATAAACGAGTCTTAATTGAAAACTACGTTCAAACCTATGATTGCGTTTGTGCTGTATTTAGACCCTTCTACAAAGTATTCTAAATCAACGCTCTAAAATGAGTTTGTTTGAAAAGATGAAAAAAAACGGTTTACGATGATAAAAGAGAGGCGAAAGATACCAGAGGGACATTCAAACTCATAAATCGAAAACATACTGACAAAGCCTTGGCTAAATAATAATTGATAAATAACCAACTATACTAACATACATGTACATTGTAGCTATGCATTACTGGTTGATACACTGTTTATTTTCAAACACGTATGCATTAATGGTCACATTTTATCTAATATTTATTTTGTACAAATGTAAGAATATAAACACAACACGAGTCATTCTGTTACAAAAATAATAAATATAATATTGTTTTATCTTGTCTTGCAGGTATTAAGCCCTTTCGAAGATGACACTGCTTCCGGTTGTAGAATGAATACAACAAAGAACGACATATCCTGTCTCCAGAGTTATGGTATATGTCAAGGATGTAGACGCCGTCGCTGTAACCGCCGCCGATCAAGATGTTCGTGGAAAATTGGTAGAAATTCCAATAGAAGATGCAGTCGAAACTAATACATAAGATGAAGGGGCATACGCTGTCATTTAGACAAAAACAAAATGAAATAAAATTGTTTCTGTATCAAATATTTATACAAATTGAATAAGGATACAAAAGTTTGTCATTAGCCGTCATTTATGTTCAAATCAAATCGAAAACATCGCCAATGAATTATTTACATGCATATTAATAATGCAATTTCAGCTGAAACCGTATTTACAAATATTGCCCTAACTTGTCCTTTAGCTGACTCTCGGCTACGCATGTTACAAGAGTGTTCCGTTATTAAACAATCAAAAATATAAACGTCAATTAACGGATTTTTTTTGTAAATTGGAACTTATCAAGTATGAGAATTTAAGTCAAATTCTTGATCCCGAATTTGACAGCTAATGCCCCATAAAGATAAATATTCATCTTCAAATAAATTATACCACTCCACAATTTTCTTCTTCATCATTGCCAGTAATAACCTAGATACAAAGAAAACAAATGTAAAACTCATTACCTCACACGTGGAAACAATACTTCTAAATATGACAACTGTCCGGCAAACATTCTAAGAGTAGCTTCGTTAATGAGGTGTCTAAGAATCTAATTTAGTCTGCGAGGAAAAGGAGAATGATATAAATGTTATTGGTTTTGCACTATCTTTCACTAACTGCGAGTACTCTTGAATTGGTTTTTTTTGTTAGTGTTTTTGAGCTTCGTGCCGATCTGATGAGTCAAAAAATGAGTTTTAAAATAGTTTGTTCATATGTTGTGTTACTCCACCAAAATAAAGGTTGTGTGTGGGTTAGGTGATATTACCTTTAAGTTAGCTGTATTTGACAAAACCCACCAGAACTTATCGTTACTTCTCAATAGCTCGCAAACTACTTATTTCATTTGGCCTTTTTTATGCTTTTGTTATTCGAGTGTTGCTTATGAATCTTTTTGTGAGACCAAACGTCTGTTGTATTATATTTAAATCCTGATATTTATGACGAGTTTATTTTAGGGGCGTGTCCCAATTCACGAGCTTGTCATTCTATGGTAATGGTTGGTTGGTGTCTGTTATGAAAATAAAGAGATGTGATATGATTGCTAATTAGACAACTCTCTGCAAGACAATACATGTATTATGCCGTTGATTTTAGCGTTTTGAAATGTGACACATTTTGTCATGTTGAAACTATTTATATATATATAACTTTATTTATAGTGTAACCTGATATAACATTTATTTTACATACATTAATACAAAGTCAATCAGCCAGCCTTCAAAGGCTTACGAAGCACTGTCAATTAATATCTATAATTTGCGCTAATATTGAAAATAAAATTAATACTTCAAGAACATTTTAAAACAAGATTATTTAAATATCACAATGAGAAAGTAATTGAGTTCTGATTTTTGAAATATTGAATATACAGTTTGACACTAATTTACAGTCTGTAGTTAGCAATTCAATGAGTATTTCGTCATCAAAAAGAACGGAAAGGTCTATGTTGTTACGTTACTGAAAGTCAGCGAAGGAATTGTTTCTTTCACACAAATATAAAGCACATTTAACTAAAAAATGTTTTTTCGTACTGAACGGATACATTGTCATTACAAACTTTACAAAAACGTCTATTTGACGGGATACCACGGTAACGCCCAAGTTCTAATTCCAACGGAAAAGTCCCACAAAGCATTTATAGCTGACTATATGGTACGGATTTCGCTTATTGCTCATATGACTACCTATTGTTTAAATCCACGTATTTTGATTAGTTGTCATACATCATCACAGTTTTATATACATATATCATTAGTTTATCTTACCCTCTATATATTTATAGGGATATGATTGGTTAAAGGACTACATGTGGTGACTATGTATACTTGATAAAGGGTGTTCTAAAAATATAGGGTTAGTTACCATATGGGGTTAGTAAGGAGTTACTTTCCTTTCAAAACAAAAATGATGGCACGACCCTCTATTAAAACAACACAGTGTTGGGGGGAAATCTGAACGGTCTCAACAGACGAAGACATTGATAATGAAAGATTGAAATAAAATCCTTAAACATAAATAAAGCTAACAAGTTGTTATTGTTGGCATTAAAGAGCTACTTCCCTTTCAAAACAAAAACAGAATATATAAAAAAAGAAATATACCAGATTTAAAGCTAAAAAGTTGTTATTGTGGGCATTTGATTTCTGTATAGACAAATTCCATTAGGATCTTTATACTATGTATTAATGACTTAAAACAAAAAAGTATCAAAATCTTACATTACTAATGAAAGATAAAATATACGTACAAAATAAAATTAATGTGCCTGTCGCAAGTCAGGAGTCTATGTTTAAGTGGTTGGCGTTGGTCCTTGACTGTTATTTTTGTTTTTCGTTAATTATGTTGTGATAAATTATGTCGTTTGTTATCTCATTTGAATTGTTTCATATTTTTGGGACCTTTTATATCCGACTATACAACGTGGGTTTGTCTCATATTTGAAGGCCGTAAGGTTGCCTTGACATGTTTTCACCAATTTTATTTTATCCTTGGTGGATATTTGTTTCATTGGCAATCACACATGTTCATCCCGGTAAGTCTCTTTTAAAAAAAAGTGATAACAAAATGTGAGTCCTTTTCCGTGTGGGAATATTTCGATTATTAGATATATTATTTTTTTTATCTTAATCAGCTTTGCATGTCTTCTGTAGTACTTGGACGTTATTGTCTGATAGATAAGAAATATTGGTAACGAATAAAAAGAGCTACAAACAGTTAGTAAACACAAACATCTAGGGGTCTTTTTTTCTAACAACGGATCCTGGAACGACCATATTGAATATATAGTTTCTAAATCTTACAAAAGAATAAATGTAATGAGAAAAATAAAAAATGTTCTTGATAGATTTTCACTTGAAAAAGTTTACATATCATTTGTTCGCCCAATCCTTGAATATGCCGATGTCGTTTGGGACTTCCAAAATCAGAATTTGATTGCTAAAAATGAAAATATTCAGCTTGACGCAGCGCGTATCGTCACGTGGGGTACTAAACTTACCAGTATAAACAATTTATATGTTGAAACTCGATGAGAAAAATTATCTGAAAAACGACGCAATCATAGACTAATTCATTATCACAAAATTTTGAATAATAAAACTCCAGAGTATTTAAGAGACTTATTGCCTGATTCAGTAGGAAGTAGGCATGATCATAATACAAGACAAAGAAATAATATTACACAAGTCAACACACGGACCCGTTCATATTCTGAATATTTCATCCCTGCAACAACAAAACTATGGAACACTCTTAACTTAAACATAAGAAAATGTGAATCCCTATCATTATTCAAAAAACAAATTAGTAACCAAAATAGTAAGGTCCCAACGTATTATTATATAGGACATCGTTTTGGTCAAATTCTTTATGCTCGCTTCAGAATGGATGCAAGTTCATTAAATTCTCACCTTTTCGTTCGTAATTTAGTACTCTACAAATTGTCGTTGTAGTAATGTAGAAACAAATACTCACTTTCTGTTATCCTATATACACTAATTTGAGACATGAACTATTAGATTCTATTTCAGTTCTTCCTGTCCAAGTAAACAACGGTACTCTCAGATGAGCAAAATAGTATTTTATTTAGTTTGGTGCAAAAATATATTATTAAAAGTAAACGTTTTACCCTTGATGTTAATGCCTCATCACTCAATAGGAACCCAAGCATTTCACACTGTATACATTACAATAGTTCACGTTTATTTATTATTATTCTTATTTTATTTTTCTCATTCATTTTTTTTTCTTCTTTTTTCACCTTTTTCATATTTATATATTTATTACAGAGCATGCCAGTATTTATATTTATGTATTGTTCAATAAGTGTACTATGTTTGTAAAAGGAGACAGATTTGTAAAAGCAAATTGCTTGTTTCTGAATCCTTAATATTATTTTATTGTATAATATGTTTAATGTTGATTTATCTGAATAAATATTGTGTAAACTAACGAATAAAAAGGCTTAATGAATATTACTATTTAGACAACTCTCCGTTAATTGGCCGCTAGTTTTTTGCGTTTTGAAGTGTGACACTATTACCATATTTATTTGAATCCGAATGGTCAAAAGAGGCGATCGAAGGAACCAAAAAGAACCTTCAAATTCTTACATCGAAAAAAAACCCTGACACTGCCATGGATAAAAAAAAATAGTTAAAAAACCAAGAGACTGTACACAAAACACAACATAAAAAAAAATATCGATTGAGCAACACTAACCCCGCCAAAAACCAAAACCCGGAGTGATACCATGTGCTCCGGAAAGGAACCCAGACCCTGTTCCACGTGTGGCAGTGGCACGAAACGTCTTGCACATGTAAGTAAACTGTTATTTAGGCAGCAACCATTTGATTTTCTGGGGGGGAGCTATGGTTTTTTTTTCTGTACAAACTTTTTTTTTCGCCTCCGGCGAAAAACAATCTATTTCTTTCGCGACAAGTCGAAAACAATTTTTTTCTTTCAATTTTAGCATTACATATAGTGGCAGCTGAGGGTGAAACAAACAATTGTTTTTTTCTCAGAATCAAAAACAAATTATTTTTTTTCTTCTAAAACTGGAAACAAACTTTTTTTTCCAAAAAAAACCATAGCCCTCTACCCCCCCCCCCCCCCCCCCCCAGAAAATCAAATGGTTGCTGCCTTAGTAGGTCACATACTGTGAAAAGAAGAAGGGATAATGTAGTTAATACAATTTGAACATATCCGTCGTCATCTCTGAAACAGATATTCCATTTCAGTACGTCGTGATGGCGTCCTTAAAATGAACTTAGCTTTTTATAGCTGACTATGCGGTATGGGTTTTGCTCATTGTTGAAGGCCGTACGGTGACCTATAGTTGTTAATGTCTGTGTCAATTTGGTCTCTTGTGGAGGGTTGTCTCATTGGCAATCATACCAAATTCTTTTTTTTTATATTAGGTCACTTGAACAATAAAAATAAAAATCATCACTGTGTCAATTCGGTTGGATAATATAGAGCCAGAGCAACAAAAAGTAATAACATATTTTAAAATACTCATAGCACAGCAAATAAGATGAACACAACGATGTTTTTAATATATTTTTTATTTAATCTAATCATTACATTAATATTATTTGAAAACAGAGCAAAATAATCAAAAGAGTCAGATTTCAGACATAAACAAACCTCAAGACTTAACATGAATCATATCACATTTTCTTCGTTATACTTAATACTTTTTTTTTATGGAACGCAGGCTATAGTTAATAACAGCAACACGAAGTCTTTACAAAAGCCTCGTGTACTAATGTAAGAATAAAAGATCTAAAAAATGATATTCCTTTCGAAATAAAACTGATATTATATTAGTCTGTTTTCTGTACACATAGGCATTATGTTATTAAAAGAGGGGACGGAGTCGACCTTTTTTTAAACAAACATTCAGTAACTTCGAGAACTCTCCGTACTTTTGTTGTTGGGACGTACAAGCTTCCGGCACGTCTACGTTTATAGTTCGTTCTTATGTGTTAATCTAACACCACTGTCCTATGTTAGGGGAGGGTTTGGATCTGACTGAATGTATGTGCCCGTCCCAAGTGTCGAGCATGTATACCGGTGGATATAAAAAAAAGATGTGGTATGATTGCCAATGAGACAACTATCCACAAAAAACCAAAATGACACAGCATTAACAACTACAGGTCACCGTACGGTCTTCAACAATGAGCAAAGCCCATACTGCATAGTAAGCTATGATAGGCCCCGATAAGACAATGTAAAACAATTCAAACGAGAAAACTAATGTCGGTTATTGCTATGTTACACATTTGTTTTTCGTTAAGTATTTTGTACATTAATTAGGCCGTTTGTATTTTGTTTGATTTGTTTTACATTTGCGATTATGGGACCTTTAATAGCTGTGGTATGGACTTTGCTCATTGTTGAACGCCGTACGGTGACCTATAGCTGTTAGTTGCTGTGTCATTTGGTTTCCTGGCAATCATACATGTCGTTTATACCAAGGGGCAAGCTGGCCAATATAGAATTTTGGGATTTCGTCGAATTTTTCAACTTCGTACTTTATATGGCCTTTTTAACTTTTTTTAGATTAGAGCGTCACTGATGAGTCTTTCGTAGACGAAACGCGCGTCTGGCGTATATACAAAATTTAGTCCTGGTACATTATCTATGATGAGTTTATTTATTCAGATCGAAAGTTATATTAGGAGCACCAACTAAACAGTCGCCTTAAAAGTTTATAAATAATATGTACCAAAATCATGCCTAATTTTCCAGTGCGCTGAATGTTTAATGCTGAAGACTAACACTTTATTTTGCAGTATAAAACAATTGGCCTATAGTTTATGTTTAAAGTTACTTAAACCTCAACCTGCTAATTATTTCAAATATAAAGGATGTATATTGGTTTAGATCTATTTACTCGCTTCTCCGTGGTCCTCAATTCTCTTCAACTTCTTACCTTTTTTGGCCTTTTTAACTTGTTTTGATTCGAGCGTCAGTGATGAGTCTTTTGTAGACAAAATTTCAATTCTGTTATCTATGATGAGTTTATTCTCATGTTTTTGTTTTCAAAATCATGTCGTTTATTTTCCAACCCGGACAGATTGTATATAAATTGTAGATGCCTTTGGCCACTTATAAACCCTACCTTGATCTACATCATTGTTTTCTAGTCTATGGATAGTGGTCTCATTGGAAATCATATCGCATCTCCTGATTTTTATATGACACATGCATGTAGTTCCACAAAAATGTTATATTACAGAGATATGTCTCTTTTTTTGTTATTTCGGTAATGGAAATATTAAAATTGAAATAGCAATACTTTTTTTACATCTAAGTAATGCATAAAGTTAAAGTCAATGAACCATGGTCAAGGTAAAGGGCTGAAAAATCAATGAGATGTGCCAATACAAATGTACAATTAACAGCTGCATACCGAATACGTACCATTGACATATCGTAATTGGTTCCCTTTAAACTTAAACACACACCTTAACTTGTATACTATCATATTCAAGTTTCAAAGTCAATAAAACATGATAAAGAGGTGGGGCTATATAATCGCGATGGAAATGAGATCTATATGCACATCCCGATACATTTGCATACCAAATAGTGCATTGACAAAAGTTGTTCAATCTTGACTGACTTAAACATGTAGTCTGAGACAAGTTTCAAGAGTCTGTAATTCATGACTAAAGGTGTAGCGGACAATTTTATCTTTGGATATAACAGGAGTGAGGGTAGTGCCAAATACTTTCCAAGGAAATCATGAGTCAATACTCATGAATACAAATTCATAATGATTCAATTCTCAATTTTAAATGTCATTGACCTACCATTATTGGTCCACATTAAACTAGACCTAAACACAAACTAATACATTGTTGACGCCGTCGACGAGGCGGACGCTGGAAACAGCATAACTATGTATCACTTTTTTACTCCGTCAAGGCAAGACAAACAATAAAAACTGTATGCTTATTAAATGTTCTTCATTTCCTTATCTCTTATGCAAAGGCAGTACCTTTCTGGTTACTATTCATATGTTACGTCTAAATATCAATGCTCATCCAATATAGTTATAATAATGTATAATTAAGGTTGTTTTCTGACGGCTTCACTAGAATGGAGATAACAATGTTAATATACAAGACCGTCATCTACTAATTGCAACACTAAATATTTACTGAAAAGGCGCAACTAACAGAAAAAGGACAATTCTTCTCAAAAGAGCCAGGACATATGAAATTTTAACTGATAAATAAAAACTCATGGTGAAAATAGTTGCAGTTTAAAGTGCATTTTATTGAAATTTATTTAATCACAAAATCATGGTGTAGTTGAACCAAAAAATACTGTGAAAAGAATGAAACACACAACAAAACTCAGATGATTACAATAAACAGATTTCTGTTACAGTAGTTAATTGAGAATGACATTACTAGCAATAGTCTGACCAATAACATGGCTCATGTAAGTGTTATTAATTCACATGCACATGTACACACATGGTACATACAAGCACTTTGTGCAATTGAGACAAATCATTAAGCTGAGAAGTATCATTTCTAAAAATTGTATTGAAAACTTTCTGGAACAAATGTAACTAAACTAAATATGTAAATATTTTTTAATCATTCCGAGTGGACCAATTTATAAATTGAGTAAATCAAAACAATCTAAATCCATCAAAACATAAGCTAATTGTTTTATATAATTATAAAATACAGTTTATTTACTCGCTACATTTGGAAACTTTGATATTGTATTTGTTAGTAATTTTTTTTCAATCCTAGCTCCCACCCCATCAAAATCAAATGGAATCTCCCTAACTGTGGGTAACGTTCCTAAAGGCAATATGATACTCAGAAAGGAATATGAAGTTTTGTTCGACGTCACGTGGAATAGTTTCAACCAATCAGATGTTGATTTCGCTATCAAAATTAACATGCAGTGGAATAATATATATTATACAAATTTTACAATTTTAGTAAACTATCATCAGGATAATATATTCATTATATATTCATTATACACAAAAATGTGACATTATCCAACATTTATCATCTGACGATTCATACGTGTCACAGTGTGATTCTAGAAATGTTAATCAACAGGGGTTATGTTCGGACAACTGTCACAATTTTCTAGAATTTCTGTAATCAGATGTGGATTTCGTCCGGATCTTGCTAAAGCATGGTGTAGTTCTCTGATGGTGGCCTTTTCATCTCTGTTTCTCCAGCAATAAAGCATCTGCCTACTGACTTCCCGGAGTACTTTAACGGTTTCATATTCTATCTGTTCCAGACGTTCGATTTCAAGATCAAGTTCTAATCCCAAAACCATCCATTCCTTACCAATGCGGAAACATAACTTATCTAACATCTCATCACTTGGTTGCATATTCAGAATCATGTCTGGTATTTCTAGAAGAATGCATCAGAATATTAATCAACATCTATAAAGACTTGAAAACTCAAGACCATTCTGTATTATTTTTATAATATACTCTTATTGTCGATCTATTAGGCCTTAGTTCTTTTCTATGACCCTTTTGGAGAATATGGACGATACGTTTCTGACAAAACCTCAGCTCATTATTGTTTTTACCCCGCCACCGATGGCGTTTTACAAATCCTGATGAGTAGTTGCAAGCGCTTGGATATTGCATGACATGGGTAAAGTAAATCAACACGCGGATAAAGTTGTTACAGGCGTAATACATGTATCCATCCGTTTTCATCAAGCCATCAAAGATGTAACACAATGTTTTCTTATTTTGTAAATAAATTAATTCTATAGTATGCAATTGTTTTCAGTGTGTTGAGCTTAAAAAATGATTATCAAGTATCTTGTCAGTAGCAAATTTAGAACGAACAACCTACAAATAAAGTTTCTTGATCAAACATATTCAAAATGTAATTACTTTTTGCACAAGTTGAAGTTGACGTACAAACTGCAAGTTGTTCGCTTTCAATAATAAAATCATTTTGCTATTTTAACATTTTTTCAATTAATATTGCAAATAAGAAACACCTTACGCATTCGTCTTTATTTTTGTCCAAGTTTTTCTATACGTTTTGGTTATCATTATAATTTGTTTAATGATTTTTTCACAGTTTGCATAAGTTTTGATTTCACTTAGTTTTGACACCATCACTACTGAAAAACATTCATTGTGAAAATGAACAACAAATGCGTTAAAGAAAACTTTCGTTTTTATGAAAACAAAAAAAGCAAAACATCTATTTAAGAAACTTAAAAATCTTCTGCTTTAAAATGCAAGAACATTGAATAATTCTTATATGAAGACATTTGCTAAATATCCTGTCATGTGCACTAAACAATTTTAAAGTTTCAATGTACTTAAATTATATCATACCAGTCAGCACCTCTGCTTGTCGTAGAATCTACAACGAAACATTTTTTTGTGATGTTATTCAACAAGTTTAACAGCATCAAAAACATACAAGATGACAATAGCTGTCAAAAAAAGAGGGACGAAAGATACCAAAGGGACAGTCAAACTCATAAATCTAAAACAAACTGACAACGCCATGGCTAAAAATAAAAAAGACAAACAGAAAAACAATAGTACACACGACACAACATAGAAAACTAAAGAATAAACAACACGAACCCCACCAAAAACTAGGGGTGATCTCAGATGCTCCGGAAGGGTAAGCAGATCCTGCTCCACATGTGGCACCCGTCGTGTTGCTTAAGTGATTACAAATCCGGTAAATAGTCTAATTCGGTAGGTCATATTCATGAAAGGGAAGGGGATTGTAGTTACGACGTAAGGAACATATCCGATATCATTTGTGAAACGGTTATTCCATAACGGTCAACCAACTCGTGATGGCGTCCGTAAAATTTACGAAGGGATGATTTCAACTTCACCATTTGGAACTCTTGGTTTAATAGCTTCCTTGTGAGCAGCAAACCTCTATCAAGAAAATCATGATAGGAAATGCAAGCACGGGAATATCGTATCAATTGGGAGATATATACCCCGTATGCAGGTGCTGCTGGAATGTTGCTACTTAGAAATGGAAAGTTCACAATTGGAAAGCTGAAATCATCTCTTTTGTCGTAAAGTTTTGTTTTCAACCGACCCTCATTGTCAATTTCTAGATGTAAGTCAAGATATGAAGCCGACTTAACTGTATCTGTAGTATCCTTTATCTCTAGTTCGATTGGATAGATGCGTTCCACATAGTCACCAAATTTTGAATTGTTTAGTGAAAGAACATCATCTATATAGCGGAAAGTAGAGTTAAAGGATATTGCTAACTTCTTATCTTTCTTCCTAAGAAGTTCCTGCATGAAGTCAGCCTCATAATAATAAAGAAACAAGTCGGCGAGTAGAGGGGCACAGTTTGTTCCCATTGGAATGCCGACAGTCTGTTGAAAAACACGTCCTCCGAACGTAACAAATATGTTGTCAATCAAGAAATCAAGCATCTTGATAATATCAGTTTCAGAGAATTTTTTGTTTGAATCAGAGTGATTCTTTACAAAGTAGGATTTATCCCTCCCTAAGACAAGATACTTGTATCTACGTTGGCCATTCTTTTTTATGAAGCAAAGTAATATCAACTCTTTCAATTTGTCTTTTAGTTTGGAATGTGGAATACTTGTGTACAGGGTAGAAAAGTCAAATGTTTTAATACTGTTACAAGATGAAAGAGAGTTAGATTGTATGTACTCTAAAAGATCTTTTGAATTTTTAAGTATCCACATCTGATTCACGCCACCTCTGGAATAGGCAGTTTCACAATAACTTTGAAGCCCGTCTTTGATTGCTGATAAAATAGATGTTAATAATTTAGAAAGAGGTTTCGTGGAGCACTTGGAAGACCCAGCAATATACCGTTGTTTGTAAGGACACTTATGTAGTTTAGGTATCCAATACAGTGATGGAAGATCCAGTTCTTCATCTTTGGTTGAAATTCCAAAGGAACATAGAACAGACCTATGATTATCCAGTTAGTAAACAGTTAAATGTTTTCAGTTCATAGTTTACAACCAGATCCTATATCATAAAAAATATAAGTTTATAATAACACCACTAACATGAAGCCTTTAGTGCATATTTCGCTCGCTAGAAAAAAAGTGTCTATCTGGTTAAGATCTTCAAATGCTTATACAAGTTATTCTGTGTGACGGTGATTTGTATTCGTTTATAACTCCTATCGAATAGAAGAAGAAAATTACAGAGGAGTCAAAGAAACAAAAAAACTGAACAAAGTACAAAAAGCAAATAGTCTTCGGCACAACGAAAAATCTCAACCCCAGGGGCGGAATTTAGCTGAAACAATTATGTTTACTAGTTCAGCAAAATAAACACCGCACTACACTTCAAAATATGAAAGAGATCAAAAATTGAACAATTTTAAAGAAGATTTTAAAAAACATTGATTGTAGTTGATTACAATAATGGACAAAGAAAGATAAATCCAGTTTTAAAAAAAATACTTGATTGATATTTTTGAAATTGTTCAGCAATTTGTCATTTGTAAAGTAAATAGCTCTAGAACGGTAAAAGTGACAACACCAAAATTCAAACTTGATCTGATTATGGTATTTATAGGCTTTGTGTCTACGTTTTATAACAATTAGTTGAGGAAAACGTAAATAAGAGAACGGAAACGAAAAAATTGGCAATTGTTCTATTTGTAAAGGGGCATAACTCTAGAACAGTAAAAGTGACGCCACCACAATTTAAACATGATCTGTATTTAGTGGTAATTAGCATTGTGTATAAGTTTCATAACATATGTTAGAGGCACGCTTAGTTAAGAGAACAGACATCAATTGTTGGACGTTCGAACGAATTTGCGTACGTACGTACAGACAGACAAGGATAAAACGTAATGTCCCTTCCGCTATGGCGAGGGCATAACAAAAAATACAAGACAAACAAATACTACAGGTTCCTGATAGTCGTTATAAGTTATACAGTTTTTAGTTAAGAATACAGACACGGTTATAAAAACCAGTATACATTATATTTTTGAAAATAAGTCCAACTAGAGGCTCTCAAGAGGCCTGTATCGCTTACCTGACTCTACTTGGGTTTTTGAAATCATAGTAAAAAAAAAGATGAAATTTGGCTACAGAGTTACAAAGCTTGGTCAGCACCTCATTAGGAACATTCATGCTATGTTGGGTTTCATTGCATTCCGTGGTTCTCTAAAAGAAGACTTGTGTATGCATTACCTATAGGGTCCTATGTTCAACTAAGTCCCCCACTGGCGGCCATCTTGGATGTTTGGTCGGCGACAAAGTAACAACACTTAGTCAGCATATCATTAGGACCATCCATGCTATGTTTTGTTTCATTCCATTCAGTGGTTCACTAAAAGTCGTCCTTTGTATGTATTTCCTATAGAGTCCTATGTTTAACTAAGTCTCCTGCTGGCAGCCATCTTGGATGACGGATCGGCTACAAAGTACCAACACTTGGTCAACCTCATAAGGAATATTTATGCCATGTTTGGTTTCATTCCATTCGGTGGTTCTCCAAAAGAAGTCATTTGCAGGCATAGATTACCTTAGCTGTATTTGGCAAAATTTTTAGGAACTTTGGTCCGCAATGCTCTTCAACTTCGTTCTTTATTTGGTCTTTTTAACTTTTTTTAATTCGAGCGTCACTGATTAGTCTTTTGTAGAAAAAACGCGCGTCTGTCGTATATATAAAATTTAGTCCTTGTATTTATGAAGAGTTTATTGTATACATTTCCCATAGAGTCCTATGTTAAATTAAGTCCCCCGCTGGCGGCCATCTTGGATGATGGATCGGCTACACAGTAAAAATACTTGGTCAGCATCTCATACGGAACATTCATGCCATGCTTGGTTTCATTCTATTCGATGGCTCTCTAGAAGAAGTTCAAAATGTAAAAATGTTAACGCCGAGGACGACGGACGACGGACGCCAAGTGATGAAAAAAGCTCACTTGGCCCTTCGGGCCAGATGAGCGAAAAAAGGGCTTAAAGGTAAAATCCTTAGTTGGCCAGATACATGAACTAAAGCATTAAGCGTATACAGGATTGCTAGATACGAATTATTCTTATAAAAGGATTTTCTTACAAACAATGTATTTGTTGTTATGGACCAATATATAGGATTGTAATTCGTTTTTAGCCTTACATTACATGTCAAATAAAACAGAAAAAACATGCAACGTTTTGTATTTTGATGAGAATACTTCGATAAGAACTATAAATGTATTTACAAACACATTCCCAGAAAGTGCTTAATAAAGGCAACAGTAGTATACCGCTGTTCAAAACTCATAAATCCATGGACAAAAAACAAAATCGGGATAACAAACTAAAACCGAGGGAAACGCATTAAATATAAGAGGAGAACAACGACATAACACTAAAATGTAACACACATAGACAAAATCCCACGAGAATAACAAATATAACATCAAAACCAAATACATGAATTTGGGATAGACAAGTACCGTGACACGTCTTATCGCAATGTGAATTTACACTCAAAACTAAGAGAAAACAAACGACACAACGTTATAATGTAATACACACAGAAACGAACTATAATATAACAATGACCATATTCCTGACTTGGTACAGGGCATTTTTAAAGGAAAAAATGGTGGGTTGAACCTGGTTTTGTGGCATGCTAAACCTCGCACTTTTATGGCCATATGAAATATAACATCAAAATGACAACACAGGACTACAATATAAATAAATTGGAGAACACAATTGACAAAGAATCACACGAACAACAGCCAACAAAAGGCAACAAGTTCAAAATTTTTATACGCCAGAAGTGTATTTTGTCCACACAAGACCTATGTGTGACGCACAGATACAAAAGTTTGAAAGCCGAAACGAGTACAAAGTTGAACAGCATCGAGGACCAAAAGATCAAAAAGGTTGTGCCAAAAACGGCAAGGGTTTTCTGTTAAGTTACCAGAAAATCCCTATAATTTAGAGTAATTTATACTTTTGCAAACAGTAAATCTAATAAAATGAATATACAAAAGATGTACATGATAAAGCTGAAGTATTAACTAATTACAGGAAACAACTGAAATACATTTACATAACCAGACATTTGAAACACAAAAGTAGACACATCCGAATACGTTTAAACCTCTACGCCAAGTGACGTCCTATTTGAAACTGAAAAATGACGAAAAAATGACGTCATTTGAATTAGTAAAACAGAGCATCAAAAAATGAAAAATGACGTCACATAAGAATGAATAAGATAGAATTAGGATTAATTTAAGATTATATATTTGAACTAAATACTGATATTGCATTTAATAACAAAGCACATTTTAATTCTTATTAATATAAAACTGAGGTAGCAATTAACTATATTATAAAACTATGTCAGGTTTGTTCTGAATCTAACTTCAAACGTAAAATATCGTACTGATTACTTTGAACGAAATCAAATCTGATAAATGAAGGCGGTGATTAATTTTCTTTACCATAACACATAAATATAATAAACTATTCTTGTAAATGGATCATGTATAATATTTAGCACACCAAATTTCAACTTTAAAAATACACATCGACACATTGTATATGTACCTGACACATTGTGTGTCCATTGATGTCAGCAGCCTCCATGGCTTTGACGAAATCTTTACATGACTTGTTCTTCTCCCTGCAAATACGAAGACTGTAAAACTTCAGCATGGACGTAGAATCGGTATCAATGGAATCTAATTCAGGGTTAGAGACCCCAAGATTGACTGCCAAGATTCGAACTTCTTCCTTTGTCAGATTGTTGCAAATTCGAAGCAACTGTGCGTCGTTGGGTAACATCGACAAAACTGCGTCTAATATACCTGAATGAATATTACAAATATGAGACTAAATTGATGTACTTTTTAACTGTAATTTGTATGTGTTCTTTCAAGGGAAAATTACTTTCATAAACCATTTCCAAAAATGATTGTTATTTTAGAAATTAATCAAATGAAAGAATCATTCAATGTTAACGCCGATTTCAATCGAATAATTAAAGAATCAATTGACATATGTTTTCATAAATATTCTAAAATCTTGATTTTTTTTCTTGTTTATATATGGGAACAAAATTTCACATTACAGGACCTTCCAATCAATAAATTAAATCAATTTGAGTTGAACAAATTCAAATTTAGTCATTCCTCTGTTGAAATAGGTATAACAATTGGCAAATTGTGTCTGAATGCACATTTTTATTGTGTCCAGTGTTATAAATTATAAATTTACAATATAAAACCATATCTTGGACTTTTCCTAAATGTTCTTTCTGTAGCTATGAGCTATCCAAAGTTTTATTAAACAATATTCTATGGTTTATGAGACAAAATATTTTGATGTTTACAACTATAGACATCAGATGCAAAAAGGCTGGCAAAACTTCATGTTTCCTATTGTGAAAGGCTAGATAAAAATGGCTATACCTTGACAAGAATCTGTGCACTGTAAGACAGCCTACAAGAAAGAAATTGTCAATTAACAAAATGCAAATAGTATATCTACTTTGGATTGATTAGTTTATAGTCGAACCACAACCTCAACTGACAATAAAACCTCAATGACGCATGGACTATCTATTTGTACAAAAGAGCATTAGCATTTAACTGCTTTCAGCGGATGCACGCAGAACAAACGAGCAGAGTGTTATGATATGAAACAACAACAGGTGTCGGAGATTTGCACTTTTACATTGAATAACTTACCCTGTCAGTGTACCAAATATCAAGTTCAGACTTTGGTGTTTTATACCCATGGTTGTCACATATCAATGCAGTCTGCTTGTCGTCTATATCTCCTGCATCCAGCACACACTCTTGTGAAAGACATCCATGTTTAAACTTTATATCAAATGGAACATATTTCTTTGAAGCGATTGCACTACTGAAGGAGAAAGTATACACTTCTGAAATCCTAGCTAGATTCTGCTCTAAACATTGTCGTACACTGGAGGCAAGATCTTTAATTATCAACTCTTTTCTTTCCTTGTGAATGATGTACACCGCTACTGTGTTGCGTTCCGTTCTTACCACTAAATCGTGTTTTCTATCCAGTGCAACAGCTACAAAGCCAGGGAAAAGCAACTCTACATTCTCATAACGTCTGATATTCCAGATACTAATCACGCTTGCTATGAGTCTGCTTGGTATTGCGTCGGGAACATTGAAAGCCTTGAATTCAAATACAAACCCAACACATTTGCTTGTTATAAGATGTCGTTCCACAAAGATTTTTTCATTTCGATTCGTAATCATACAAGGTACAAGATAACAATCATCAGAAATTGTTTTCCCACTTTCTTTGTCGTAACGTTTCATTTCTGATAGGATGTCATAGTGGACCAAAAGCTGTCGGAAATATTCTTCATGCTGCAGAAAAGGGACAAATTTTTTTGAACTCCAAATATTTTTCAAATTTGCCTTGGTGATACGTCCTTGATGTAGGCTGGATGCGTCAGGCATTGATGTTACAATGGACTTCAGAACATCAATTAAGCATGTTGGGTTAATAACTATAAAGTTTCGGAGGTTTGGATACTCAATGTATGTCATTTTCCCGCAAATATTCTGAACGCGTAAAAACATCTCCAACTCTGCTTCAGACAACGGTTTCACACCCATTTGTGTATTTATTTTCTCAACATCTTCATGACTGATGATATATTTCCCCTCATCTACTAACATTGCCAACATCATCTCAAGAATTAAAAACTGTTTTGGTACTTTTTGTTCCCACTGAGGATTTTCGGTTATTTTCTTCGATAGACTTTTCTTTAATTCCTCCATCTCAGGGTCATTATTATTCATGACATTAACAAAGAAAAGTTTGTCCAAAACAAGATGGCTCTTAGATTTCTCATCTATGAAGCAGGAGGATAAACGATCCAACATTTGTGATCGTCTTGTTGGTATGTCATTCTGAAATGCAAACAAATATGTATATAGTTTTGTCTAATCATATATCATGGTACATATGTCTCTCCTTTTTGTGCATGTGTTGCCACAGTGGCATGTTTACTGTACGCGTGCAATGTTATTTCTAAATTCATAACGCTTTCTTAGAACATGACATGTTTTATACACATATACATGAGATTAAATAACTACAGACGTCAGGTATGCATATACTTAATCGTATACTTGTTGAAAAAGTGCTTATACTAATCCTAACGATATCAAATGACACGACAAGATAAAAAAAAGAAACTTTACATAGAATAATATATATATTGAAATATTTTAAAATGTTGTCAAAACTGTATAATTTTCTACAAATATTATTAACTTTCTTGCTATATAATAAAATAATATTTGAATACTCCATAGTAATGCATAGATATTTACATATTTGAATAACGAATGATTTGGTGGATGCTGCCCTTTTTGTACCCATCACCAGATCCGTAATTTATAAACCAAGACAATAAAAAAAAATTGGGACATAAAAGGAAAAAAGTAATCGATAAGAAAAAAAAAGGAGACGTATCTCAAGCATATACAAAGAATAATAACCTGTACCCCTATTTTACATTTTCCCCTATTAATTTATTATGTTTGTTTTGTTCATACATTGTTGTTAATTTATTAAATTGATTTTTTTTGCGACTGTCATACAGGTGAGAGGTGTAGTTAGCTATAAAACCAGGTTTAATTCCCTATTTTCTAAATAAGAAAATGCTTGTACTAAGTCAGGAATATGACAGTATAAAGTAAATCCCAAAAATACTATACTCCAAGGAAAATTCAAAACGGAAAGTCTCTAATCAAATGGAAAAATCAAAATATAAAACACATCAAACGGATGGACAACAACTTTCATACTCCTGACTTGGAACAGGCATTTTCTTATGTAGAAAATAGTGGATTGAACTTGATTTTATAGCACTAAATTGACAGTTGCATCAAATTCTTTCACACTGACAACTATGCGTGAAAAAAGTAACAAAACAGACACAATAGGCAAAACTGTCAAAATAGGGGCACAGCAGTCATCAACATGTCACAATATTAATCGGATCAAAAACAAACAAATATTTAACAAAGAAGCACAAAACGGATATACCAAATGTAACAACCATGTTCATTGCTTACTTATTTTTGTAATTTTCCATGCGTTTGAAGTGTTTGAGCTCTCGATTTTGCCATTTCAGGAGGGACTATCGATTTTTAATTTTCTCTGAGTTGGATTTTTGTTATTTTACTTTTATAAGAGGGACGAAAGATACCAGAGGGACAGTGAAACAAATAAATCGAGAAAAAAAAATGACAACGCCATGGCTAAAAATGAAAAGGACAAACAGACAAACAATAGTACACAAGACACATTATAGAAAACTAAAGAATAAACAACACGAATCCCACCAAAAAATAGGGGTGATCTCAGGTGCTCCGGAAGGGTAAAGGGTAAGCAGATCCTGCTCCACATGTGGCACCCGTCGTGTTGCTTATGAGATAAAAAAAAAATCCGGTAAATAGTCTTATTCGGTAGGTCACATTTATGAAAGGGAAGCGGATTGTAGTTAAGACGTAAGGAACATATCCGATATCATTTGTGGAACGGTTATTCCATAACGGTCAACCAACTCGTGATGGCGTCAGTAAAATTTACGTAGAGATGATTTCAACTTCACCATTTGGAATTCTTGATTTAATAGCTTCCTTTATAGCAACCACCCTCTATCAAACTTTATTATTTCTTTTAAAAATATTTTTTTACACTTGAATAGCGTTTAAGTTTATGTGATGACCCTAAGATGTCATGTTATTCGTTTCTTCGGGTTGCTATCTGACTGACATTTATATAAGCCAACATCTCACTTGTTTGTTGACATTAAATTATTGTAGGAAAGGATCTTGTAAAATGTCAAATCAAACTTATATTCGTATTGTATGCCTTGGACGTCTTTTGCAAAATGAACTGTATCTGTTGTATCCTTTATCTCAAGTTCAATTGGATAGATGCGTTCGACGAACTCACCAAATTTAGAATTATGTAATATTAATGAAAGAACATCATCTATATAGCGGAACGTAGAGTTAAAGGATATTGCTCATTTCTTATCTTTTTTCCTGAGAAGTTTCTGTATGAAGTAAGCCTCATAATAATAAAGAAACAAGTCGGCAAGAGAGGGGCACCAATTCGTTCCAATTGGAATGCCCATAGTCTGTCGAAAAACACGTCCTCCGAACGTAACAAATATGTTGTCAATCAAGAAATCAATCATCTTGATAATGTCAGTTTCAGAGAATATTTTGTTTGAGCCAGAGTGATAAAGTAGGATTTATCCCTTCCTAAGACAAGATACTTGTATCTTCGTTGGCCATTCTTTTTTATGAAACAAACAATACCAACTCTTTCAATTTGTCTTTAAGTTTGGAATGTGGAATACTTGTATAAAGTGTAGAAAAGTCAAATGTGTTAATACTGCTGTTGTGTTTTTTTCTATGGTCGGGTTGTTGTCTCTTTGGCACATTCTCCATTTCCATTCTCAATTTTATTTATTACAAGATGAAAGAGAGTTAGATTGTATGTACTCTAAACGATCTTTGGAATTTTCAAGTACCCACATCTGATTCACGCCACCTATAGAATAGGCAGTTTCACAATAACTTTGAAGCCCGTCTTTGATTGCTGATAAAATTTAGAAAGAGGTTTCGTCGAGCACTTGGAAGACCCAGCTAAAAACCGTTGTTTATAAGAACACCTATGCAGTTTGGGTATCCAATACAGTAATGGAAGATCCAGTTCATCATCTTTGGTTGAAATTCCAAAGGAACATAGAACAGACCTATGATATCCAGGATTTCCTCTTTGGTAAGTGTCGTGAGGGTATATGTTGGATTTCCAAGTGAATTGTCAATACCTAATTCGTTTATCAAGCAGTTAATGTAATGCGTTTTACACACAAAAAAGATGTTGTTCGGGGCTTTATCTGCGGGGACAACAATATATTTGATATGAAGGTAGGATAAGTGTTTTGCAACATTAGGGTCTTTAAAGATTGACGGAGCATGGGCATTGATAGACCAATTCATTTACTTAATTCTGATTTGTATCAACGACCTCACAGCCTTTACCCATTCGGAAAGAGTGTCTACGTCTTCCTTCTCACGCTTAGCCCATTGCCTGGCATAACCCTCGACTGAATCCATCATCATTTAAAAGTTATATTTCCAATTGTGTTGGATTTCAGCTCACAATATTTGGGACCTTTCAATAACACATTTCGTAGGAAAGTGTTATGAACAATGTTGAGGTCACCGGTAATAACGTGGCCAGCAGGATTATATGTGAATTGGGAACTAGGCAGGTATTACCGTCAAAATTCAGTTATCACTGAATACTAATACTGGATGGTATTTTGCGTGCACAGAGCCTTATTATCTACAATGATGTTGTAAATCCGTGCAAAACTCCAGGCAAGTCTTTAGGGTACTTTCTCTCAATTGCAGAACACAATATCATTGTTAAATACTAAAGGATACTCCTGTAAAGAGGGGGTTCAATTTGTATTTTGTTATATGCTACAAATAACATCTCTTATTATATATCAACAATAGCCTTTTAACGTCGTTTTACCTGGCATACAAGGTCTTTGTGTGTAGCTACAAACATCACTTTTGGATAGTCTTTACAATCAGGATGACTATACATCAGAATAGATGAAACCCATTGTCGGACATTGTCTACAAAATCCATTACAAAATATCAATAACAGACGACTAAATATGTTAAAAAGCTCATGTTATAATGAAATATTCAGACAAAATGTGAATTAACGACAGAAAGACTTTCATGATTGTATGCACACTACGATAAACATGAAAATACTGGCAGAACACATACGACATTAATGTTGTACATATACTTTTTTTCAATTCTTTATTTCATTAATGTATAATTTCTTCACACAATCATTACTGTAGATTTCAATTCTAAATCGGGCCGTTGGTTTTCCGAGCTTCACCTTTAGCATTTCGAGGTCTTTTGTTTATTTCGAAATAAGAAATGAGTAACTAGTAATAAGATTTACAACCAAAATTGATATGGTTGCAACCATGTACATTGTTGACATACAAAATTAGGAAGTATTTTATGTACTTATTTGATGCTTTGATTAAATTATTGATGTTTGTTGGTTATCGCTATTTCATGGCCATCAGTTTTTATTTGTAGAGGAAGTAAGAGTGTCAGGAAAGATACAGCCGACAAAAACCTGTATAATCTTTTTCAAATAACATTAGAGTTTCACTTGTTGGGTTCAAACTAACAAAAACAATGTTTACATTTTGTTATTGTATTACATTTTTTATACATAAAGATGCAATTAACTTAATGTCCTTCTTCTCCGTGATCATGCATCATACTGAGATATACGTGTACAATTATAATACTAATATATACGTGTACATGTATCATAATAATACTAGCATATACGTGTAAATTTATCATACTGATGTTCATATACAGGTCCTACCGAGTATTGTTATCTTCCTCTCTCCATCTCCTTCATTAATAGGATCATCGAGATTCCTACTGCCATCAAATGTGATAAGATATATTCCATGTGAGGTGATAAAGGTCTGATGCGTTACATGGTAAATAATCTGTCCGGCAAAATCTAATACCGGAATGGGAATAACTTCACGATTTTGCAGGTCGTTGGAATCGCAAAATTTATCCATACTTTCAGAAAGTTTTTGTAAAATTTCATCATCTGGAATATCTGATTGTGTTTTCACCGGGATGAAGACGAACTCTTGTAAACGTCTTTCTTCTGTCTTTGATTTAAGATATGATGAAACCTTTTGGTAAATTGCCTTAGGAAAACTGTGGACACCTAGAGAAAATAAATATAAAATCAAAGTACAATTCAGTTTCGTGATTTCTTGAAAAAAAAAACCAAAAAACAAACAACACACATTCAAAAGTAAGATATTACCGGTATGTAAGAGAAAATCTCAAACATGTTAGCATGTTTCAATTTTGCTGTACACTTCACGGTGAGACACACAGCTGTTATATCTGCTGTATAACATACGAAATCTGGATTATTTTTCTTTTAATCGTTAAGCTCAAATGTTTAATATTTTTTTTAACACCATATGGTGTTTCCCAGTGTGTACCTCTTTCCTTATTGAAACAACAATTCTTTATATTTGCCTTGATTATAAAAAGCAATGAGTTAATTAGTACAAAGATCATACCAGAGTTATTCCTGTAAAATATCAAATGTATTATTAATTGTTCTAAATAATAACGATGTTCTTATCCCAAGCATAAAAACATAGCCGTATTTAACACAACTTTTTTCAACTTTTGATCTTCAGTGCTGTACAACTTTGAACTTTTTTCACTTTCGATCTTTTATATCTGGGCGTCACTGGTGAGTCTTGTTTGGACGAGGCACGTTAGTGGCGTATTGAATTTTAAACCTGATGCTTTTTGTTATCCAATAATCATGTGTTTCTTTGTCTAATACGTTCTCCTATTTATTTGTATTGTAGTCCTGTAAAATTATGTGGTCATTTCAATGTTATATTTAACATTGCCATTAAAGTGCGAGGTTTGGCATGCCACAAAACCAGGTTCAACCCACCATTTGTTCCTTTAAAAATGTCCTGTACCAAGTCAGGAATATGGTCATTGTTATATTATTGTTCGTTTCTGTGTGTGTTCCATTTTAACGTTGCGTCGTTTGTTTTCTCTTATTTTTGAGTGTAATTTCACATTGCGATAAGACGTGTCACGGAACTTGTCTTTCCCAAATTCATGTATTTGGTTTTGATGTTATAGTTGTTATTCTCGTGGGATTTTGTCTGATGCTTGGTCCGTTTTCTGTGGGTGTTACATTTTAGTGTTGTGGCGTTGATCTCCTCTTATATTTAATGCGTTTCCCTCGGTTTTAGTTTGTTACCCCGATTTTGTTTTTTGTCAATGGATTTTTTAGTTTAAAACAGCGGTATACTACTGTTGCCTTTATTTATATGACAATATGAAAGGACATCGAATGCCATAGTATTGATATTTAGAGGCCTTTATATACATTTAGATAAAACTTTACATTTGTAAAAGGAATATCGATTTTTTTTTAGAACAATGGAGTACTTAAATATTACCTTTCGTGTTTTGCAGAAGTTTTTGCGTCTTCAGATCAAATAACAATTTTGAGAAGTGCACATCTATTCCATCAGTACTCTGTCTCTCTCTGGGAATGGCTTTACCGATTAAATTCGCCACTAGGGTTGTTTTTCCAGCTTCATATGCTCCTACTACTAAAATTCGGCTATCAAACGATGGTACTAAATCTTCAGATAAAAGATGTTGAAGATTTCTTTTGTTATCTACAATCGAAAGATAGACGATACAAATTTAAATTACTTTCCGAAATGAGAATACTTATCACTACCTCATTTAAGTAAATAGTATAGTTGTTGTCACTGATTGCTGACTTCCAGAACTGTTTTCCGTTTTTAATTCACCTAGTAGGCAGTGACGTACTCTTTTCACCTGTGGGATTTGTAGCTTACAAAACTCTGTTTACGTTTTGAAGTTTGTTGAAGACTGTACGTTGACCTGTTAATGCTCACTTGAAGTATCATAATATATAGTACATTACTCTTTTTTTAACAATATGTGGAAATTGTTTATATAGTTTGATAACCCCATGTAAAAGTATCAAGAAGTAATTTTTTTTTATCTGTTGTATCTAAAGACTCCCACAATGTTTGAGTTTGTTTAAGACGATTTTATTCGAACGACAAAACTCATTTTTGATAGACAAAATTCATATATGGCAAACAGATTCTTCAAAAATAAATCAAATTGTACGCCAGATATAAACGTTTAGTATTTCGAGAAAAAAAAATCCTTTTGTTGTAGAAGTTTTTGAACAGATATATCATGTTATGGAGCGGTATTTGCAAAAAATACCAGTCGAGGGACTGTGAAATTTTCCTAGCCGCTAGGCGAGGGAAATTTAGTCCCAAAACTGGTAAATTACACTGCATATATTTGATCGAAACTGTATGTAGAAAAAAAGGGAAATGGTAGTACCGCGGGAATAATACATGTACTTATATACGCATTAGTCCTGTCTTTTTTGTAACGTCATGCTATCTATGTGTAAACGTCATTGTTATTCCATTATTAAATCGTTCATTTGTATAGACGTCTTTTCCTCCACTTTATATGACATTTTTGTTGTAAAAGTTTTCGGTTAAACTCACTCAATAGTGCTTAGCCATGTTGTTTTTTTATTTAATAAACATGGCAAAGTTAGAAAGGTTACAAATGATGTTGGCGGGAAGACGCTCGCGAGGGTAAAAAAAGGAATATCCAAAATGGCAAATATCATTGTTTTTGGTGCAAATTCACTGGCAGTCATGAAAAACAAACTTTTTTTTTCGCGACAAGTCGAAAACAATGTTTTTTCTTTCAATTTTAGCATAACATATAGTGGCAGTTGAGGGTGAAACAAACACATTTTTTTCTCAAAATCAAAAACAAATTATTTTTTTCTCCAAAAACTGGAAACAAACTTTTTTTCCAAAAAAAACTATACCCCCCCCCCCCCCGATAATTAAATGGTTGCTGCCTTAGCGTCTTCATGATAGCAAATGAATTATTAAACATGTGATTCTAGTCTTAGAATAGGTGTACATACATCGGTCCATGACACAATTTCGAAGCTGGCACCTGAGTTTTTGTAGCATTTCAATACAAAAGTTGGTAACATGCAAATGTATTGACTTACTTCAAAAACATTAAAAAGGAAGAGAACAGACGTAGCCGAATTTTACAATAAGATTGGCTATCATTTAAGATAAGTGTGTCATTTTATTTCAAATATACAAAAATTTCGAGAAAAAGTGCAATTATAAGTGACATTAACTCTCATAAGTATTATTGCAAAACGATGTTTCTTGTGTAAACGATTTTTTAGTTTTTCGCTTCAGCTTTTAGTATGCTGTATATCTTCCTCTTAAATATGAGCACCACCCTGAAATATTGTGTTATTAAGATATATAGCTCAATGTATCGGTCTATATTTAATGAGATCATTTGACTACCCAGTTTCCTAGCCAAGACGTGACGGGTCTTACTACCAAAATGTGAAACTCCTTAAAACAATAGAGAGAATGCAATACAACATACAAGCATACACTCATAATACGCTTATCTTCAAAATATAAACAAATTAATGCAAAATATGAAAACAATTAAGAAAAGTAGGACGGGTTCGAACAAAAAGATTTTAGTTCAGAGAAAACTTATAATTAGCATTTCTTTATCAGATGGCAACACGAATACTAATAATACGCACTCTTTTATTTTTTTTTAATTTTGTTACTGACCCGCAGTGCAGGTGTGTTTTAGTAATACGTGAGATATCATATATATATATCGATATAAAAGGGTCTAAAAACAGCACAAACATCAATTTCCAAAAGACCAAAAAAGTGAAAAAGTATATTTAAACAAAACGCATTTAACTAACAGATCGAACAACTGATGTTCTTTAACGCTGCTGACTACCATTGGCAATTGCCAAATAAAATTGATGACAAGATGTAACAAAATGGATCTTTATTTAAATTTAATACTCAACAGAAAAAAAAATTAACTTGTGGCCACGATGTTATGCAACAAACATACGGTGTCAATATTTTTTTAGTACACCAGATCCGGATTTTGACAATAAATGTCTCTTCAGTGATGTCAGGGATCGAAACGGTATTTGGATTGCCATGTAAAAATTACACTCATTTTTAGATAGACTCTTCAATTCAAAGAGTCAATATAGGATGAACGGATCATATAAACTGGAGGGAAAATATGATACAAGCCCAAACGAAAAAATATAAACGAGTCTAAATTGAAAACTACGTTCAAACCTATGATTGCGTTGGATAAAAACCGCAATTTATATACGTGTGCATGTAAAACAAATTCCGTTGTAGAAGGGTCTAAAAACAGCACAAACAACATTTTCCAAAAGACCAAAAAAGTGAAAAAGTATATTTCAACAAAACGCATTTGACTAACAGGTCGAACAACTGATGTTCTTTAACCCTGTTGACTGCCATTGGCGATTGCCAAATAAAACTGATCAAAGATGTAACAAAATGGATCTTTATATAAATTTAATACTAAACAGAAAAAAAAACTAACTTGTGGCCACGATGTTATGCCACAAACATACGGTGTCAATATTTTTTTAGTACACCAGATCCGGATTTCGACAATAAATGTCTCTTCAGTGATGTTAGGGATCGAAACGGTATTTGGAAGGCCAGACCTATACAAATCCAATTGCACGTGTTGGTTTAATCTATTCATATCTTTATTTATGTTTACATCGCTTATCTGGTCATCTGAGGTCAAATCGGTAGTTAATTAGATGTCGTCTGGACTAAAATACACACGAAACGAACCTATATATTATCTCCCCCATGCTCTGTAAACTGTTTATTTTAGACTTTTGATAGTTTAGATAAATGTTTTACATTGTTATAAATCAAATATGAGAATTTGAGTGAAATAGGTGACCATGAATTTAACAGCTAGTGCCCCTTTAAAGGGTCATCTCTCTAAACATAAAAACCTGGATCTACGGTCATTAACAGAGAAATCACGCCCCACCAGTCATTAACACAGAAACCACGCCTAATCGGTAATCAACATATATAAAAGTTCGTTAACGACCAGTTTTCTGGTCCATTTTGTTCTGTTAAGGACCGATGGAATTTATTAATAACCAATAAAGAATGTCATGTGGTCCGTTTTTTGTTCAATAAGAAACGCTTATTCTTAACCGATATGAAATAACAACTTTTATCTTTAAAAAACAAAGTCACTGTGTCTAAACCACACCGGCAAAATTTGTTCGGACTCGATGGTACCTAACATCCGTCACAATGACGGAACATTAATAGACAGAAGAAAGCTCTAGGTTTCTCCTTATTTTCTTATTTTTTTATAATATCGAAGAATATATATACATATACAACTATTTTCTATTGTGATATGCAATATTTTCTACAACCGTTCTATATCAACGGAGAAATAGGTATAAATGCACGTCAAAATGACGAATGGAGTGAACATTGCCTCGAAATTGTTTAATTTCTCGTTAAATTGTTCACATTGTACGGAAAGAAAGGTACGAGAAGATAGATACTGACACGGAGATTGCAAAACTAGTCATTATGAGCATCTCAATACTTGTATTTCTGAGTATGGAACGAAAGAAATGGGTCATGTCAAATAACAATACACCGGTTTCGTCATTGTTGTTTACTAACAATCACCCGGTTTCGTCTATATATATCACCCGGTTTTTTTTAAGCCAACAATTTATGAAAAGCAACGTTAATACGGATCTGAACATTGTCTTTCGAAAGAATTTAAATATATATTTATTATAAAGTAAACTTGGCGTGTTTACATCAATTTACATAGTAATAAGTACATAGGTAATTATAGTACTACACATTTTCCTAATGAAAGACGTATACATTATTTCACTGATCTTCAAACTAATTTTAAATGGAATATAAATACTCAATAGCAAACACTGATATCTAATTATTTTTTTAACATTAACATTATGATATATTTTATATAGGTTTTGAGATACATCGCAATTGTGACCCCCCCTTTTTTTATTTACAAAAAAACCCTAAATAACGCTTAATAAACAAAATTTAAAACATCACCAAAAAGTATGCAGAAGTTAAGATTTATATTACTAAGAAGTGTGTAAAGTTTGAATCAATAATGATAAATCGTTTTGAAATATGGCGCGACATGTTCAACCAAAACTTGACACACTCCTGTTTTACTTTTACGTACAAATATTTCATTTGATTTTCACTAAAAGGTTTACAGATCGTTTGACCATTTCAAGAAATAACTTTGTTAAGTTTCTTGAAAACTAGATAAGCTGTTCTCAGGTTACGGTGCGACATGTTTACGTTCGACGGAAGGATAGACGGATAGATAGACGGACGGACGGACAGAATGACTGATAGATGGAGGAACGGACGGATGGAAGGAAGGACGGACGGACGGATGTATACAATGATACGTCCTTTCAAAATTGAGGCGAGCGTGTAAAAACGCAATGAAATGGAAAAAAAACTCTTAATTAAAGGTCAAAAGTTTTATTAAGATACCGGCCAAGTCGATTTATTTGTATATCTTCTTGACTTCCTAAGTCATTTTTGCTTTATGACTTTAATATATATGTTTGGAAATAACAGATAGAAATTGATAAAAAGAACTTTTAATTCGTCATTTAAGGGCAATGCAATAACTCCTTTAAGAACTCAGTAATGTGAGAATTTTATAGTAAATGGACAAATGGTAGAGCTCAAGATTTTGGAGATAATCATCTGGCCCTTTCGAATTGTCTATGTATAAAAAAGAAGATGTGGTATGATTACCAATTAGACAACTATCCACAAAAGACCAACATGACACAAACATTAACAACTTTAGGTCACCGTACGGCCTTCAACAATTAGCAAAGCCCATACCGCATAGTCAGCTATAAAAGTGCCCGATAAGACAATGTAAAATAATTCAAACGAGAAAACTAACGGCCTTATTTATGTAAAAAAATGAACGAAAAACAAATATGTAACACATAAACAAACGACAACCTCTGAATTATTACAGGCTCCTGACTTGGGACAGGCACATACATAAATAATGTGGCGGGGTTAAACATGTTAGTGGGATCCCAACCCTCCCCCTAACCTGGAACAGTGGTTTAACAGTACAACATAAGAACGAACGATAAAAATCAGTTGAAAAAGGCTTAACTCATCAGATAGACAAAAATAAAGTGGATATGTCTACAGCTGTTTTTAAATAATTGATATCATGCACTTTCAGGATATTTGAACATTTTTCAGTTTTGAATGACACTGTTGATAAAGTTTTAGTGGATAAAGCGGTGTTCCAATCTGACCTAATAGTGAAAGTAATAAATAGGAGTGGAAAACTCTTGATATCGTTGAAATATCGACCATGGTAACAGCATATTGCATAAAGTACACGATGAGAAAAAAAAGACTAAACATTTATACTTTTCTGGGTATTTTACTCTATGTTTAAATGATAGACCATATGCGTAAATTTTTGCAGAAGTGCTTTCATTAAAGAGAAACGCCATGCGTTAAATTATATCCCATTCATCAACTGCATAATTAAGTACTATTTTATAGGATGATAAAAACTAATTGGATTGGAACAGTTCTGGCAATTGCGAATTCAAGTCGACTCAATGTACAGGTTATTTATATAAGCATTTTATACCTTTTTTTTACACCAAAAAACCTCGTTACTTCCGGCCCAACAATTGGTGCATGCAGCAATTAACTATCTTGGTAATAATTATTAAGATATCTTATACAGTTTATAAGATATTTTTTTCAAACCTTTATCTTTACAATAAAAAGTGCAATATATAAATCTGTTAACAGTCAAACTCACCATTCCCTAAATGACGCCGATCTGGAAAAAAAAACCAAAAACATATCATTATACTTTTCATTACACTCCTTAAATGTGTAATGAATAAGGTATATATACAAAATAATATGTTATTGCATAATGTAATATAAAAAACATGTTGGTTTGGTTATTAAAACCTACTTCAAAAATGGTAAACTATTTTGTTGAATTAATACTGAATATACACCTATTATAGTATTAATATCTAGCAGGTAATATATACCTCCTTCAATTTGATTAGTCGTTGCTCAATTTTTGATGAGACTTTAAGCAAGATACTATTGACAATATATACTTATATTTGATTTTGTTGGTGATTTGCAGGTGTCAAAATTCCCGTTCTTTAGTCTTTGATGTATAATTGTGCAATTGGGCATCTAACCAAATCTCCCTATTGATTGTCCAACGAATATGCCACCTAGACGCTTAGCTGTCGGGAATATATCAAATCTACGCCGAACAGATTAGTTTGTTTATTTACTCAAATAAATCTTTCAAATTCAAGTTATTATCGATGGCTGATTTTTTTTTTACATCACAATGAAGTAAAACGTATAAACTCATAAACTTGTCGTGGTAAATATTTAAGTATGTTTAATGTTAGCTTTAGCAGTTTGCTGCCATCAAAATTACTTGTTACCCCAAATATCTAGTATGCCAAAAGTAAAATCACAAAAATACTGAACTCCGAGGAAAATTCAAAACGGAAAGTCCCTAATCAAATGGCAAAATCAAAGGATAAAACACAACAAACGAATGGACAACAACTGTCATATTCCTGACTTGGTACAGGTATTTTCTAATGTAGAAAATGGTGGACTGAATCTGGTTTTATAGCGCTTAAACTCTCACATCAAAAGGTTTTCAACTACTTCCTATTTTGTATCCTGCTCCAACGATGTAAATACCAAGGAAGACGAAATAACCCTAACGGAGACACAACATGACCAAATGAAGGAATAACACTGTAAACATATTTGCATTTGTATATATTTCATTAACTTTAAAGGTTTAAGTAGTTTTAGAATATTTTCTATAGCGTATTTGGTTAACTGTCATCAGATTTATAACAGCTCGATCAAGACAAGAAAATATGTGACTTAATGTTTTACAGATGATGCCCAAGAATAATCGGGGTTCAATCTAAAACAGGCAATTGCTAGTGATTATGGACAATAACTAATTTCTTTCGAAAAAATGTTAATGTTTGTTTAAACTTAAAACAGATTCACGCTGACTCTATCGGCAAATATTTTAACATCAGTGTTTATTTACTATGTTTCCAACCAAACTGACAGGTGTGTAATGGAGACTTATAAGAAGACAATAATGTTTTAAATACTGTTTTCAAACTCTCTGAAATTAGTTGGACAAGTACAGGGGGTATAATGGAGACTTATAAGAAGACAATAATGTTTTAAATACTGTTTTCAAACTCTCTGAAATTAGTTGGACAAGTTATTAACTACTTGTTGTGTTGATAAAATTCCGGTGAGGAAAGCGGTGCTCCAATTCCAAATAATTGTGGAAATGCATATGATGAATAGCTGTGGAAAACATTTTATATCGTTAAAATTTACAAAATATTGTTCTTAAAATATCAAACATGGTAATAGTATATTGCATACAATACACGATGAGAAAACAAAGACCATGGCGTTGTAAGATTATTTGATCTATGAGTTTGTATGTCCCTCTGGTATCGTTTGTCCTTCTTTAATATTAAGATATGTCATGTACTTCATAAGGTATCTTATATACTTAGTTAGATATCTTCTAAAGTTTATCAGATATTCTTTTCAAACCATTATCTTTCAAATAAAAAGTGCAAGATATAAATATGTTAACATTCAAACTTACAGTTCGAAACAGGCCATGGCTCTAAAAAAAGGAAAACATAACATTATACTTTTTATTACATTATTAAAAAGTGTAATGAAAAAGGTATGTATACACATGTAATTGCAGAATATAATGTAGAAACATTTATATGCATGATTATTAAAACTTACTTCAAAATGAAAAATAAACTGTGTTAAATTTATCCCGATTATACATCTATAATAAAATTAAAATCTAGCATGTAATATATGCGTAAAACCTCCTTCAATTTGCTTAGTCGTTGCTTTATTTTTAATGAGACTTTAATCAAGATACAGTTTACAATACATACTCATATTTGATTTTTTTTTGTGATTTGTAAGTGTCTAAATTCCTGTTATTTGATTGCTGATGTATAATTGTGCAATTGGACATCCAATCACATCTCCCTATTGATTGTTCAACGAATATTCCACTCAGACGCCCAGATGCCGGAAATATATAGAATATATTGTCAAATCTATGCTGGACAGATTAGTTTGTTTATCTACTCAAATCATTCTCTACGAAAAGTTATTACCATAGGACAAATTCAAGTAATTATCGATGGTCGTTTTTCTTTTTTGATATCACAATGAAGGAAAACGTATAAACTTGTCGTGGTAAATATTTAAGTATGTTTAGTGTTAGCTTTAGCAATTTGCTGCCATCAAAGTACTTGTTATCCCAGATGTCGAGTATGCAACGTTCAAAACGTGTTCAACTACTTTCTATTGTGTAGCCATAATATATTTTATAGGGCTAGAACGATGTATATACAAAAGAAGAAGCAATGACCCAAACGGAGACAAAAAATGACCATATCAAAGAACAACACTCTGTCAACATATTTGTATTTGTATATATTTCATTAACTTAAAATGTCTTAATAGTTTTAGGATATTTGTTTATGAAATATTTGATTAACTGTCATCAGGTTTTTATCAGCTCGATAAAAACAAGAGATTTTGTGACTTAATGCTTAACAGATCATGCCCAAGAGTGATCGGGTTTGTATCTAAATTAGGCAATTGATGGTTATTATGTATTATTTCTCACTAGTATTACTTATTTCTTTTCGAAAAATGTTAATGTTTATTTTTACTAGAAACAGATTCCACAGATGTTGTCGGCAAATTTGTTAACATGAGTGTTTATTCATTATATTTTCAATCAAACTGACAGGGGGGATGTAGTGGAGACTTATAAGAAGAAAATAATGTTTTAAATACTTTTTTCAAACTCTCTGAAATTATTTGGACAAATAAGAAACTACTTGAAAGGCGTTGTTTTCAAATTTTATCACAACATATCAGCAGAAATCCTTCTAATGCTTTTGCCAGATAGTAATTATCCTTCCATGACTCTGATGTGTATAGAGACTATTCTTCAAAAAATATTTGAGTATACTTCAGTTTGGTCAACTAAAATGACACTGTTGATAAAATCCAGTGAGGAAAGTGATGTTCCAATTCCTAATAATTTTGGAAATGCATGTGATGAATAGCTGTGGAAAACATTTGATATCGTTAAAATTTACAAAATATTGTTCTTAAAATATCAAACATGGTAATGGTATATTGCATACAATACACGATGAAAAAACAAAGATCATGGCGTTGAAAGATTATTTGATCTATGAGTTTGTATGTCCCTCTGGTATCTTTCGCCCATCTTTAATACGATATATCATGTACTTCATAAGGTATCTTATATACTTTGTAAGATATCTTCTAAATTTTATCAGATATTTTTTTCAAAACATTATCTTTCAAATAAAAAGTGCAAGATATAAATATGTTAACATTCAAACTTACTCATGATACTGTTTGGAATAGACCCAGGCCCTTAAAAAAGGAAAACATAACATTATACTTTTTATTACATTATTAAAAAGTGTAATAAAAAAGGTATGTATACACATACAATTGCATAATATAATGTAGAAACATTCATATGTATGATTATTAAAACTTACTTCAAAATGAAAAACAAACTGTGTTAAATTTATCCTGATTATACATCTATAATATAATTAAAATCTAGCATGAAAACCTCCTTCAATTTGCTTAGTGGTTGCTTTATTTTTAATGAGACTTTAATCAAGATACCGTTTACAATACATACTCATATTTGATTTTTTTTGTGATTTGTAAGTGTCTTAATTCCTGTTATTTGGTTGTTGATGTATAATTGTGCAATTGGACATCCAACCACATCTCCCTATTGATTGTTCAACGAATAGGCCACTCAGACGCTTAGCTGCCGGGATATATAGAATATTTTGTCAAATCTATGCTGGACAGATTAGTTTGTTTATCTACTCAAATCATTCTCTATGAAAAGTTATTACCATAGGACAAATTCAAGTAATTATCGATGGTCGTTTTTTGTTTTACATCACAATGAAGGAAAACATGTAACCTTGTATATACCAAAGAAGACGCAATAACCCCAACGGAGACAAAAAATTACCATGTAAAGGAACAACACTGTGAACGTATTTATATTTGTGATTCCCGTACGAAATTATAAGGCGTATTACGCCTGGAAATTACGCGTAAACCAGGCGTAAGTGATAGGTACGTGTCTAGATCCAGGCGTAGGGGAGCAGGAAACGTATATTTGTAGTCCTTACGGGCGTAGAAAAAAAGCAGTAAACCTTGCGTAAATTGAAATAAGCAAGGCGTAAGTTTTCTTATTGGCGTAAATTGAAATAAGCAAGGCGTACATTTTCTTACGGGCGTAAAACTGTGGGTTTGGCGTAAAAAGAAATACCAATAATGCTTTGTTTAAAGGATCATGGGCTTTTATTTAAAATTTGGCTCTTTGATTTTAAATTGCAAGAGTTAGACACATGGCAGCTTCATATATTCAGGGATAATTAGCTTGTTTTGTGCTTTTTCGAAGAATCTGAAATTGGAAATACTGAATCAAATAAACTAATGAAAATTGTGAAATAAAAAAAGTAGTAATACAAGGTAAATAATAATAATGCGAGTATAACTAAGTCATTAAGTATTATGTTCTATCAGAAATTTTGAAATCTCAAAACCTTTATCCTTGGATAATAACATTCAAATATTTTACTTGAAGTTAAATTGCAGTATTATCATTTATATTTTAGTTCAAAAGATAATAATTTTCAAAAACAACTTAGTAAATATGCTACTTTTATTTCAAGATAAAATAATTGTCATAATTCTTATTTAAACTTAAACTTATTTGAGCCAGTGTCTGCCTAAAATGTATTTATTTCTATATTAGCTTCTTAAATGGTTAATATTTCAATTTTTTGTCAAACAATAAGAAATAAAAGCAACAGTACAGAAGTTTGTATCAAATACACAAAAATACACAGCTAGGTTAAAACACTGAACTAAAATAAGTGTAGTATTATGTAAGAATATTACGCCTGATTTATTTATTGACCAGGCGTACTCATTGGCATATTACGCATACTTTTTTGTGAACCAGGCGTACTCATTTAAATATTACGCCTAATTTTACGCCTGGATTACGCCTCAGTTACGCCTAGTTTATGCCTCAGTTACGCCTGGTTGACGCCTGGTTGACGCCTGGACATGCATTTTGTAAACACTGCAATGCCGCCAGGATAATGTATGATTTTTACGCCTGGTTTCCGTGTCATATACGGGCGTCACAGTTCATATATTTCATTAACTTAAAATGTCTAAGTAGTTTTAGGATTTTTTTTTTTTTTTGAATATTTGATTAACTGTCATAAGTTTTTATCAGCTCGATAAAAACAAGAGATTTTGTGACTTAATGCTTAACAGATCATGCCCAAGAGTGATCGGGTTTGTATCTAAATTAGGCAATTGCTGGTAAGTATGTATTATTTCTCACTAGTATTACTTATTTCTTTTCGAAAAATGTTAATGTTTGTATTTATTAAAAACAGATTCCACAGATGTTATCGGCAAATATTTTTAAATGAGTGTTTATTTATTATGTTTTTAATCAAACTGACAGGGGAATGTAATGGAGACTTATAAGAAGACAATAATGTTTAAATACTTTTTTCAAACTCGCTGAAATTAGTTGGACAAGTAATTAACTACTTGAAAGGCGTTGTTTTCAAATTTTATCACAACATATTTGACTATACTTCAGTTTGGTCAACTAGAATGACATTGTTGATAGAGTTTTAGTGGATAAAGCGGTGTCCCAATCTGAACTAATAGTGAAAGTGATAACTAGAAGTGGAAAACTCTTGATATCGTTGAAATATCAAGCATGGTAACAGCATATTGCATAAAGTACACGATGAGAAAAAAAAGACTAAACATTTATTCTTTTCTGGGTATTTGACTCTATGTTTAAATGATAGCCTACATTGTATATGCGTAAATTTTTGCAGAAGTGCTTTCATTGAAGAGAAACGCCATGCGTTAAATTATATCCCATTCATCAACAGCACAATTAAGTACTATTTTATGGGATGATCAAAACTAATTGGATTGGAACAGTTCCGGCAATTGCGGATTCAAGTCGACTCAATATACAGGTTATTTATATAAGCATTTTATACCCTTTTTTACACCAAAAACCTCCTTACTTCCGGCCCAACAATTGGTGCATGCAGCAATTAACTATCTTGGTAATAATTATTAAGATATCTTATACAGTTTATAAGATATTTTTTTCAAACCATTATCTTTACAATAAAAAGTGCAATATATAAATCTGTTAACAGTCAAACTCACCATTCCCCAAATGAAGCGGATCTGGAAAAAACCCAAAAACATATCATTATACGTTTCATTACACTCTTTAAATGTGTAATGAATAAGGTATATATACAAAATAATATGCCATAACATAATGTAACATAAAAAACATTTTGGTATGGTTATTAAAACCTACTTCAAAAATGGTAAACTATTCTGTAGAATTAATCCTGATTATACACCTATTATAGTATTAATATCTAGCAGGTAATATATACCTCCTTCAATTTGATTAGTCGTTGCTTAACTTTTGATGAGACTTTAATTAAGATACTATTGACAATATCTACTTATATTTGATTTTAGTAGAATTTACAAAATATTGTTCTTAAAATATCAAACATGGTAATGGTATAATGCGTACAATACACGATGAGAAAACAAAGATCATGGCGTTGAAAGATTATTTGATCTATGAGTTTGTATGTCCCTCTGGTATCTTTCGCCCATCTTTAATACGATATATCATGTACTTCATAAGGTATCTTTTATTCTTTGTTAGATATCTTCTAAAGTTTATCAGATATTCTGTTCAAACCATTATCATTCAAATAAAAAGTGCAAGATATAAATATGTTAACATTAAAACTTACCGTTCGAAACATGCCATGGCTCTAAAAAAAGGAAAACATAACTTTATACTTTTTATTACATTATTAAAATCTAGCATGTAATATATGCGTAAAACCTCCTTCAATTTACTCAGTCGTTGCTTTATTTTTAATGATACTTTAATCAAGATACCGTTTACAATACATACTCATATTTGATTTTTTTTGTGATTTGTAAGTGTCTTAAGTACAGCTCTTTGTAAGAACCAGGCAGAGTGCGATACATGATGGTTTCAGATTTTATCTTTAATTGGCCTAGTAGAAGCAGTAAATAAATTTTGCTCAAAAAAAAAATTTAAGTGGGAAAATATGAGTGGTTGTCATGGTAACGGACACTCTATTTTTTGGTCGTTAAGCTTGGTAAAATCTTTCAAAAAACAGCTAAATCACCACAATTCAGAGCCTGCTTATGAATAGAATCGTGCATTTTTCATTAATGTTCAAATCTAACATTGATAGAACTTGGTTTAAGCTTCATTTTAGTGAAGATTGCATGTCAACCAAATTTGTAATTTTTTTGAAAATTTTTGCGAAAAAATGCATATTTTCAACATTTCTGAAATTGGGATTTTTTCGAAATTAACAAATTTTCTCTGGTGTTTTAAAAAAAAGTGCAAATGTGTACAGAATAGTTAGCACTGTAGTTATGAAGTTTGGATACTACTTTACCAAATTGAATAGAAAAATGCGTGGGATTTTCTTCAGTTTTATCACCATAGCAACCGATTTTTTCCTTGGAAACGGAGTTTTATTTGCAAAATATTACAGTTTAAGAGCTTAAATGTCTTGGATTTTTTCATAACCGATAAGAAAATACATAAAAACTTTAAATTACTATCATCAAGTGTTGTTGACTTCAATTGTTACCACAGAAACACATATTAACCATAGCAACATCCACTCTGAAACTGCATAAATAGAAATTTATGTAAAAAAAATACATAAAAAGAGGGTGTTTATTTTCAAATTGGTACATGACTGCATGCTTTGCTTCACTCACAGTCTTGTCTGGTTTTTTTCCTTCAGATTGTTCAATAAATGTAATATATAATGTAATATTGGGGTTAGAAGGTAAAAAAAAGGGGGGGGGGTAAGATCATTTTTTTTAAGATATCATACATGAAGATTTTTGAAAAGATAACGTTTGGTCGGCGAGCCTGATTATAAATAGAATCATTTTTTTTTTCTCTCAGAAATTTCTTATATAACATCGATATAACTTGGTTTTACCTTCAGAGCTAAGTTAAGGTACATTGTAGTTGTCATGTTTTGGGATTTTTGTCAGATTTTGGGAAACATCAAGTTTTATTCATTTGAAGGCCTTAAGAATAAATTTGTAAGGGTTTTGCGGAACCCAGTGTCTTGCCTGCTTTGGTGTAAATCACAGGCTCAACAGAAATGAGGAAAAAAATTGGTAAAAATATTCCTCTTGATACTATCTTTTGATTGTAAGAAGCTTCTGTCCAAGTTTGGTAAAAATCCAGGATAGTTTATGAATCTAATAAATGTTTTAAAAACTTTTACTGCAGACTGTATGTCATGTTAACTGGAAGAAAATCTAAGTCCATTTAAAAGTAAAATACGGAAAAAATGGATTTATCTTTTTACAAAATTTATTTCTTGATACTATCTTATGATCATAAATAAGCTTCTGTCCAAGTTTGGTACAAACCCAGCATGCCCAGGATAGTTTGAGAAAGTTATTAAAATTCTAAAAACTTTTACCACAGAGTAAATGTAATGTTTCCCCTCAGAAAAAATAAGTCCATTTATAAGTAAAATACGGAAAAAAATAGAATTTTATTTTTACAAAATTTACTTCTGGATACTATCTTATGATCATTGGTATCTTGTAGAGAGTTGTCTTATTAACAATTATACCACATCTTAAGATCAAATGGTCACTTTTAGAAATTTCTTTATAGTTAACCAACAACATTCAAACTTGATCTCTGTTGTGTGGTAATAAGCATTGTGTATACATGTTTCATAAGATTTGATTGAGGCAAACTATAATTGCAAAATAGAAACCAACTTTGTGACGACTAATGTACTGACGGACATGGATTAAACCTACTACAACGCCCCCTCCCCCTCCCAAATTGCGGCGCGGCCATAAAAGTGTTTATTTTAGTTTTTGCCATTGTACCTTGAATCGATCAAATGTGTGCACAACGTGTGGGACATCGGAAATTTATTCTTTTTTTACACATGGGACACTAAAGTCTTGTATTCATGAATGATTACAACTTGTTGGGACTAGAAAACATTGATAATTACAAAGAAAAATAACATTGGTATGTACTGCGCTGTTTCTAGTGTTGCATTTAATTAAATAAGACCATGTGTGGAATTTGTCATCAAATTATTACTGTTAGTAATCTTGTATTTTATATGCAAATATTCTCAGCTTAGTGGTTTCATTCCAAATCTCGGGATTAATGCAGTCTTTTAAAAAGGTTACAGAGACAGATACAGAAAATAGGGGCGTAATTCATTTAAAGGTTAAAAAAACGTTGAGAATAGCAAAATATTTTTTTTTAAATTTAAACCTAAAACAAGATGCTCCGCAGGGAGCAGCTTTATACGACCGCAGAGTTCGAACCCTGGACATTGGGGCAAGTATGGACACAACATTCAAGCTTGATACAGCTCTGAATTTGGATTGTGATTAAATAGTTGACACAACAAAGGTTTCTGACACATAATGAATGTGGTCTCAGAACTTAAACTTAAAAGCTTTAAATTTTAAATTGGACATTACCTATTATGGTCCAATATCCAAAATCAAAATACATGGTTAGATTCAGCATATCAAAGAACCCCAAGAATTAAATTTTTTAAGAAATCAAATAAAGTTCAATTTTGGACCCTTTAGACCTCAATGTGGCAAATTTGATAATTGGTCCCAAACATCAAAAATCTAAATACATGATTAGATTAAGCATAAATCAAAGAACCCCAAATATACAATTTTGTTGAAATCAAACAAAGTTTAATTTTGAACCCCAATTTGGACCAACTTGAAAACTGGGCCTATAATCAAAAATCTAAGTACATGTTTAGATTCAGCATATCAAAGAACCACAAGGATTCAATTTTTGTTGATATCAAACAAAGTTAAATTTTGGACCACAATTTGGACAAGCTTGAAAACTGGGCCCATAATGAAAAATCTAAGTACATGTTTAGATTCAGCATAATTATCAAAGAACCCCAAGGATTCAATTTTTCTTAAAATCAAACTTAGTTTAATTTTGGACCCTTTGGACCTTAATGTAGATCAATTTGAAAACGGGACCAAAAATTAAGAATCTACAAACACAGTTAGATTCGGCATATCAAAGAACCCCATTTATGGTCATAAACCTTGTGTTTAAATTTCATAGATTTCTATTTACTTATACTGAAGTTGGGGTGCGAAAACCAAGAAAAATGCTTATTTGGACCCCTCTTTGGCCCCTTATTCCTAAACTGTTCGGACATCAACTCCCAAAATCAATCCCAACCTTCCTTTTGTGGTCATAAACCTTGTGTTTAAGTTTTATTGATTTCTATTCACTTATACTAATATTATTATGCGAAAACCAAGAATAATGCTTATTTGGGCCTTTTTTTGGCCCCTAATTCCTAAACTGTTAAAACCAAAACTCCCTAAATCAATCCCAACTTTCCTTTTGTGGTCACAAACCTTGTGAAAAAATTTCATAGATTTCTATTTACTTAAACTAAAGTTATAGTGCGAAAACCAAAAAAATGCTTATTTGGGCCCTTTTTGGCCCCTAATTCCTAAACTGTTGTGACCAACACTCCAAAAATCAATCCCAACCTTCCTTTTGACACACACACACACAAAACAAGATATAATGTTATCGGAATCTTGAACTTATGAGATGTATGTAGAACGACGCATAGTAAGGAATAATTCATAATTGATACAATTATTTTGCTTGATAATTTTGATATGATAATCTTGCCGGTAATAGCATAATTATTTTACCGGGATTAGCACAATTCCAACTTAGCAGATATATTCTATTTGTCTATCTCGGAGATCCTGAATTTTAATTGCGGGATAGTAGTACAACAAAGGAGTTATTAATGATAAGTTAATAGCTACATGTATATTTAAAGAGGATTCCATTATACTGGACTTCTGATATTAGCGATCAACAATTGACTATTATTTTTTTTTTTAAGTCACCACCAACTTAAAATGTGTTCAATTTGCATGTCCGTCTATCCGTCCGTCAGGGCGTAGCTAGAAAGAAACGATGTGGGACCCTATTATGCAGCAAATTTTTTTTTTTCGGTTTTCGGTCATAGGACGGTTAAAAGAGGAGCTATATGTAGATAAAATTTATGAATGTAAAACTATTAATAAATCTTCTGAATATAGTAATACATAAACAACACATATTTGTCATACAGAATTTACTCAAAATTGTCCAAAATCTGCTCTTCGGGTCTGGGCAGAAACAAACTTCTCTATTACTTTGTCAACATTCACATTGAAATCCCGATGAATATGCAGTAATGCTATGTAACTTTCGTTGTTCATTGTTGATCGTACATTTGTTTTCAATTACATACGTAGTACCGTGACTGATAGATCTCAGGGCCATCATGGCATGGTAGCACTCGCGAGATGTTATAAACCAGCGTACGTGTTCGGCATCGAGCGATCTCCCAATTGAATTCGTCAAAATTACATGCTAGGTCAGTTTCGTATGTTTCCGACAATATTGAGATTTGTTCGTTTGTGATATTTCCTACAACACGATGCAGCAGATACCAGCAAAAGCGATTTTCTGACAACTTGACGCGACCCCACTCTCCAGTTGCCTTACCATATGGTCTGTGAACGCAAAAAATAATGAGACTTTCCAATACTGTTTTGGCGTGGTTGCAGGGTGATTGGCTCCGGTAGTCTGTCAACCACATCGCCTCGGCATATTTTCAACGATATCGAAGGGATCTGATAATTCTAATGCCGATTGGTACATCTCATTCCAAACTGATGAACTGTACACTGTAAAATGTGCTCCAAAACTACATATCTTAGACTGAGTATTACAAATTCAAAAGTAAAAATCTTGTAAACGATACAAGTAACCTTCCGATTTTGTCATAATCTCCAAAAAAAAAACCAATTATTTTGAAACCAAATGTCGTTATTTAATGATATTTCATCAATTAAAAAAAGTGCGTATTAGTTGTTTCCTTTAACATTCAATTTATAAATTTTTATTTTGCCATTTCTTTTTTTGCATGCCGAATCAATGTGCACGCAACTTAGGAGCTACGAACTTTTTCTGAATGAACAGCTTCATCAACACTTGTAACTAGGTTGTCAAACTAATATCCGGGATAGACGGAAAAGATACCAACAGTCTCCGATTCCGATTGACCAACTCATCTATCTCTCTTTTTTTTTTTTTTTTGTGAAAACGACGTGGATGCACGTGCTGTCGTGCCTCCGGGTAGCTACGCCCCTGTCCGTCCATCACACTTAAGTTTCAGTTTAGAAATGCTTTGACCAAATGATTCTATTATTGGTTTGTTAATATTATGTTACAGGTCAATTTTGTGATTTATGCTGGAATAACATCTTAGACGGGTGTGTGCCATAAGAAATTAAGAATTTTCTTACAATTGTTAGGGCCATATCTATCTTGCCTTGCCATAAGTCAGGTTGGCCCAGTTATTGTAAACCCATGAAGTTCATCATCTGCTAACTTCCAAAAATTGATAATCAGATGATGAACTCGGAACAAAGTCCGACCAAATGCAATTATCTTTTTAAGTATCTACTTGTATGCAACATTTTAAAAAATCAACATACCCCCTACCCCTTCCCCCTCCTACCCCAATGTTACATTATATATTACATTTATTGAATAATCTGACGGAAAAAAACCCAGACAAGACTGTGAGTGAAGCAAAGAATGAAGACATATTCCAATTAGAAAATAAACACTCTCTATTTATGTCTTTTTTTACATAAATTTCTATTATTGCAGTTTTTAAGTGGAAGTTGCTATGGATAATATGTGTTTCCATGGTAACAGTTGAAGTCAACAACACTTGACCATAGTAATTTAAAGTTTGAGTTGGCTTTTATGTATTTTCTTATTGGTTATAAAACAATTCAGGACATTTAAGCTCTAAAACTGCAATATTCTGCAAATAAAAACTCTGTTTCCAAGGAAAAAATCGGTTGCTATGGTGATAAAACTAAAAAAAAATCCCACGCATTTTTCTATTTAATTTGGTAAAGTAGTATCCAAACTTCATTACTACAGGGCTAACTATTCTGTACACATTTGCACTTTTTTTAAAAACACCTGAGAAAATTTGATAATTTCGAAAAAATCCCAATTTCCGAAATGTTGAAAATATGCATTTTTTCGCAAAATTTTTCAAAAAATATACAAACTTGTTTGACATGCAATCTTCACTAAAATGAAGCTTAAACCAAGTTGTATAAATGTTACATATGAACATTAATGAAAAATACATGATTCTATTCATAATCAGGCTCTAAAATGTGGTGATTTAGCTGATTTTTTAATGATTTAACAATGCTTAACAACCCAAAAATAGTGTGTCCGTTACCATGGCAACCACTCATATTTTCACACTCAAAATTATTTTTTGAGCTTTATTCATTTATTGCTTCTATTAGTCCAATTATAGATAAAATCTGGAACCCCCCATATATCACATGTATATGGCACTCTGCCTGGTTCTTATAAAGAGCTGTACTTAATTCCTGTTATTTGGTTGTTGATGTATAATTGTGCAATTGGACATCCAACCACATCTCCCTATTGATTGTTCAACGAATAGGCCACTCAGACGCTTAGCTGCCGGGATATATAGAATATTTTGTCAAATCTATGCTGGACAGATTAGTTTGTTTATCTACTCAAATCATTCTCTATGAAAAGTTATTACCATAGGACAAATTCAAGTAATTATCGATGGCCGTTTTTCTTTTTTGATATCACAATGAAGGAAAACGTATAAACTTGTCGTGGTAAATATTTAAGTATGTTTAGTGTTAGCTTTAGCAATTTGCTGCCATCAAAAGTACTTGTTATCCCAGATGTCAGGTATGCAATGTTCAAAACGTTTTTAACTACTTTCTATTGTGTATCCAGAATATATTTTCTACGGCTCGAAGGCTGTATATACTAAAGAAGATGCAATAACCCCAACGCAGACAAAAAATGACCATATAAAGGAACAGCACTGTCAACATATTTGTATTAGTATATATTTCATTAACTTAAAATGTCTTAGTAGTTTTAGGATATTTTCTATGGAATATTATATTAACTGCCATCCGGTTTTTTTGTCACTTTTTTTAATTCCCGCATTTGCGCAGAAATCTACTTCTTTCTTTCGGACTCGTTTGTCATGAGACTGTGAGTAAAATATATATTTATCAGTCCAGTAAAATATAGGAAGGAACACAATAACATTTTCATTTTTAATTATTCTTTAATATGAACAAAAAGTTACCTGATGATAGCGTTTCTTTGTTTACATTGAATATGACGTCTTAACTAAAATAACGTCACAACTAAAAAAATCACAACTAAAATCCCGTTTCATTTTTAACAGATTTTGAAGTAAGAATATGTTTGAATTAAAAAAATATATATATACAGACTTCGTCCCCTTTCACAGGTAATGTTTGCCTCATATTAGAATATGCGAAAAATACACTGACTATCAACCAATCGAAATCTGGCTTTCTTATATAAGGTGTAATTATGTTCAAAAATATATTTTATTATCTTTGCACAGTTTATGAAAAGGGATGTTTGTTGTTAGCGTCTTCATGATAGCGAATGAATTATTAAACATGTGATTCTAGTCATAGAATAGGTGTACATACATCGGTCCATGACACAATTTCGAAGCTGTCACCTGAGTTTTTGTAACATTTCAATACAAAAGTTGGTAACATGCAAATGTATTGACTTACTTCAAAAACATTAAAAAGGAAGAGAACAGACGTAGCCGAATTTTACAATAAGATTGGCTATCATTTAAGATACATGTAAGTGTGTCATTTTATTTCAAATATACAAAAATTTCGAGAAAAAGTACAATTATAAGTGACATTAACTCTCATAAGTATTATTGCAAAACGATGTTTATTGTGTTAACGATTTTTTTGTTTTTCGCTTCAGCTTTTAGTATGCTGTGTATCTTCCTCTTAAATATGAGCACCACCCTGAAATATTGTGTTATTAAGATATATAGCTCAATGTATCGGTCTATATTTAATAAGATCATTTGACTACCCAGTTTCCTAGCCAAGACGTGACGGGTCTTACTACCAAAATGTGAAACTCCTTAAAACAATAGAGAGAATGCAATACAACATACAAGCATACACTCATAATACGCTTATCTTCAAAATATAAACAAATTAATGCAAAATATGAAAACAATTAAGAAAAGAAGTACGGGTTCGAACAAAATGATTTTAGTTCAGAGAAAACTTATAATTAGCATTTCTTTATCAGATGGCAACACGAATACTAATATTACGCATTCTTTTCTTTTTTTTAATTCTGTTACTGACCCGCAGTGCAGGTGTGTTTTAGTAATACGTGAGATATCTTATATATAGATATAGATATAAAAGGGTCTAAAAACAGCACAAACAATATTTTCCAAAAGACCAAAAAAGTAAAAAAGTATATTTAAACAAAACGCATTTAACTAGATCGAACAACTGATGTTCTTTAACCCTGATGACTACCATTGGCGATTGTCAAATAGAATTGATCACAAGATGTAACAAAATGGATCTTTATATAAATTTAATACTCAACAGAAAAAAAATTAACTTGTGGCCACGATGTTATGCCACAAACATAAAGTGTCAATATTTTTTTAGTATACCAGATCCGGATTTCGACAATAAATGTCTCTTCAGTGATGTCAGGGATCGAAACGGTAATTGGAAGGCCATATAAAAAGTACCCTCATTTTTTGAAAAAAAGTACCATTATTTTAAGATAGACTCTTGAATTTAAAGAGTCAATATAGGATGAACGGATCATATAAACTGGAGGGAAAATATGATACAAGCCCAAACGAAAAAATATAAACGAGTCTATTAAAATTAAAAACTACGTTCAAACCTATGATTGCGTTGGATAAAAACAGCAATTTTTATACGTGTGCATGTAAAACCAATTTCGTTGTAGAAAGGTCTAAAAACAGAACAAACAACATTTTCCAAAAGACCAAAAAAGTGAAAAAGTATATTTCAACAAAACGCTTTTGATTAACAGATCGAACAACTGATGTTCTTTAACCCTGCTGACTGCCATTGGCGATTGCCAAATAAAACTGATCACAAGATGTAACAAAATGGATCTTTATATAATTTGATACTAAACAGAAAAAAAATTAACTTGTGGCCATTATGTTATGCCACAAACATACGGTGTCAATATTTTTTTAGTACACCAGATCCGGATTTGGACAATAAATGTCTCTTCAGTGATGTTAGGGATCGAAACGGTATTTGGAAGGCCAGACCTACATAAATCCAATTACACGTGTTGGTTTAATCTATTCATATCTTTATTTATGTTTACATCGCTTATCTGGTCATCTGAGGTCAAATCGGTAGTTAATTAGATGGCATCTGGACTAAAATACACACAAAATGAACCTATATATTATCTACCCCATGCTTTGTAAACTGTTTATTTTAGACTTTTGATAGTTTAGATAAATGTTTTACATTGTTATAAATCAAATATGAGAATTTGAGTTAAATCGTTGACCATGAATTTAACAGCTAGTGCCCCTTTAAAGGGTCATCTCTCTAAACATAAAAACTCGGCCCTACGTTCTTAAACAGATAAACCACACCCCACCAGTCATTAACACAGAAACCACGCCTAATCGGTAATTAACATATATAAAAGTTCGTTAACGACCAGTTTTCTGGTCCATTTTGTTCTGTGAAGGACCGATGAAATTTATTAATAAACAATAAAGAATGTCATTTGGCCCCTTTTTTGTTCAATAAGAAACGATTATTCTTAACCGATATGAAATAACAACGTTTATCTTTAAAAAAACAAAGTGCTAGATAAGAATCTGTTCACAATCGGACTCACCATACAGAGGTTGCACTGAAAAGAAACATTTTTCTTGTTATTACATGATTTAAATGTGGAATGAAGTAGGTATGTAAACAAACAAAATTGCATGACATATTTCTGTGTATGATTATGAAAACTTACTTTAAAATAATCAACATTCTGTGCCAAACAAATCTTGATGATACACCTATCATCTAATAAGAATCTAACAGGTTATGTAAAGCGCAAAACATACTTCAACTTGCTTATTCGTTTTTCAATTTTTCATAAGACTTTATAATCAAGATACAGTTCACATTATATACTAATATTTGAAACTTTCAGTGATTCGTAGTTGTCAAAATTAATTATCTTTTGTCGTTGATGTATAATTGTGAAATTTGGGCATCTAACCGCATCGCCCTTTTGATTGACCAACGAATAATTTTGCTTATCATTGGAACAGTTCTGGCAATTGCGGATTCAAGTCGACTCAATATACAGGTTATTTATATAAGCATTTTATACCTTTTTTTTACACCAAAAAACCTCGTTACTTCCGGCCCAACAATTGGTGCATGCAGCAATTAACTATCTTGGTAATAATTATTAAGATATATTATACAGTTTATAAGATATTTTTTTCAAACCATTATCTTTACTATAAAAAGTGCAATATATAAATCTGTTAACAGTCAAACTCACCATTCCCCAAATGACGCGGATCTGGAAAAAAAAACCAAAAACATATCATACTTTTCATTACACTCCTCAAATGTGTAATGATTAAGGTATATATACAAAATAATATGCTATTGCATAATGATATATAAAAAAACATTTTGGTATGGTTATTAAAACCTACTTTAAAAATGGTAAACTATTTTGTAGAATTAATCCTGATTATACACCTATTATAACATTACTATCTAGCAGGTAATATACATGATATATACCTCCTTCAATTTGATTAGTCGTTACTTAACTTTTGATGAGACTTTAATCAAGATACTTATGACAATATCTACTTATATTTGATATTTTTAGTGATTTGCAGGTGTTAAAATTCCCGTTCTTTAGTCTTTGATGTATAATTGTGCAATTGGGCATCTAACCAAATCTCCCTATTGATTGTCCAACGAATAGCCCAATCAGACGCTTAGCTGTCGGAAATATATCAAATCTACGCCGAACAGATTAGTTTGTTTATCTACTCAAATAAATCTCTCAAATTCAAGTTATTATCGATGGCCGATTTGTTTTTAACATCACAATGAAGTAAAACGTATAAACTTATAAACTTGTCGTGGTAAATATTTAAGTATGTTTAATGTTAGTTTTAGCAGTTTGCTGCCATCAAAAGTACTTGTTACCCAAGATGTCCAGTATGCAAAAAGTAAAATCACAAAAATACTGAACTCCGAGGAAAATTCAAAACGGAAAGTCCCTAATCAAATGGGAAAATCAAAGGATAAAACACAACAAATGATTGGACAACAACTGTCATATTCCTGACTAATGTAGAAAATGGTGGACTGAATCTGGTTTTATAGTGCTTAAACTCTCACTTCAAAACGGTTTCAACTACTTCCTATTTTGTATCCTGAATATATTATCTACGGCTCCAACGATGTAAATACCAAGTAAGACGAAATAACCTCAACGGAGACAAAAAATGACCAAATGAAGGAACAACACTGTAAACATATTTGGATTTGTATATATTTCATTAACTTAAAATGTTAAGTAGTTTTAGAATATTTTCTATAGTATATTTGGTTAACTGTCATCAGATTTTTAACAGCTTGATCAAGACAAGAACATTTGTGACTTAATGCTTAACCGATGATGCCCAAGGATAATCGGGGTTGAATCTAAAACAGGCAATTGCTAGTGATTATGGACAATAACTAATTTCTTTCGAAAAAATGTTAATGTTTGTTTAAACTTAAAACAGATTCCCGCTGATTTTATCGGCAAATATTTTAACATGACTGTTTATTTACTATGTTTCCAACCAAACTGACAGGAGGGGAGGTGTAATGGAGACTTATAAGAGGACAATAATGTTTTAAATACTTTTTTCAAACTCTCTGAAATTAGTTGGACAAGTAATTAACTACTTGAAACGCGTTGTTTTCAAATTTTATCACAACATATTTGACTATACTTCAGTTTGGTCAACTAGAATGACACTGTTGATAAAATTCTAGTGAGAAAAGCGGTGTTCCAATTCCAAATAATTGTGGAAATGCATATGATGAATAGTTGTGGAAAACATTTTATATCGTTAAAATTTACAAAATATTGTTCTTAAAATATCAAACATGGTAATGGTATTTGGCATACAATACACGATGAGAAAACAAAGACCATAGCGTTGAAAGATTATTTGATCTATGAGTTTGTATGTCCCTCTGGTATCTTTCGCCCATCTTCAATATTAAGATATGTCATGTACTTCATAAGGTATCTTTTATATACTTTGTTAGATATCTTCTAAAGTTTATCAGATATTCTTTTCAAACCATTATCTTTCAAATAAAAATGCTAGATATAAATATGTTAACATTCAAACTTACTGTTCGAAACAGGCCATGGCCCTAAAAAAAGGAAAACAAAACATTATACTTTTTATTACATTATTAAAATGTTTACTGAAAAGGGTATGTTTGTAAATGCTATTGCGTAATAGAATCTAGAAACATTTATATGTATGATTATTAAAACTAACTTCAAAATGAAAAACAAACTGTGTTAAATTTATCCCGATTTTACATCTATAATATAATTAAAATCTAGCATGAAAACCTCCTTCAATTTACTTAGTCGTTGCTTTATTTTTAATGAGACTTTAATCAAGATACCGTTTACAATAATACTCATATTTGATTTTTTTGGTGATTTGTAAGTGTCTAAATTCCTGTTATTTGGTTGTTGATGTATAATTGTGCAATTGGACATCCAATCACATCTCCCTATTGATTGTTCAACGAATATGCCACTCAGACGCCTAGCTGCCGGAAATATATAGAATATATTGTCACATCTATGCTGCACTGATTAGTTTGTTTATCTACTCAAATCATTCTCTATGAAAAGTTATTACCATAGGACAAATTCAAGTAATTATCGATGGTCGTTTTTCTTTTTTGATATCACAATGAAGGAAAACATATAAACTTGTCGTGGTAAATATTTAAGTATGTTTAGTGTTAGCTTTAGCAATTTGCTGCCATCAAAAGTTCTTGTTATCCAAGATGTCAAGTATGCAACGTTCAAAACGTTTTCAACTACTTTCTATTGTGTATCCAGAATATATTTTATAGGGCTCGAACGATTTATATACTAAAGAAGACGCAATAACCATAACGGAGACAAAAAATGACCATATAAAGGAACAGCACTGTCAACATATTTGTATTAGTATATATTTCATTAACTTAAAATGTCTTAGTAGTTTTAGGATATTTTTTTATGAAATATTTGATTAAATTATTTGGACAAATAAGAAACTACTTGAAAGGCGTTGTTTTCAAATTTTATCACAACATATTAGCAGAAATCCTTCTAATGCTTTTGCCAGATAGTAATTATCCTTCCATGACTCTGATGTGTATAGAGACCATTCTTCAAAAAATATTTGACTATGCTTCAGTTTGGTCAACTAGAATGACACTGTTGATAAAATCCAGTGAGGAAAGTGGTGTTACAATTCCTAATAATTTTGGAAATGCATGTGATGAATAGCTGTGGAAAACATTTTACATCGTTAAAATTTACAAAATATTGTTCTTAAAATATCAAACATGGTAATGGTATTTGGCATACAATACACGATGAGAAAACAAAGACCATGGCGTTGAAAGATTATTTGATCTATGAGTTTGTATGTATCTCTGGTATCTTTCGCCCATCTTTACTGCGATATATCATTTACTTCATAAGGTATCTTATATACGTTGTAAGATATCTTCTAAATTTTATCAGATATTTTTTTTCAAAACATTATCCTTCAAATAAAAAGTGCAAGATATAAATATGTTAACATTCAAACTTACTCATGTTACTGTTTGGAGTAGACCATGGCCCTTAAAAAAGGAAAACATAACATTATACTTTTTCTTACATTATTAAAAAGTGTAATGAAAAAGGTATGTATACACATACAATTGCATAATATAATGTAGAAACATTTATATGTATGATTATTAAAACTTACTTCAAAATGAAAAACAAACTGTGTTAAATTTATCCTGATTATACATCTATAATATAATTAAAATCTAGCATGAAAACCTCCTTCAATTTGCTTAGTGGTTGCTTTATTTTTAATGAGACTTTAATCAAGATACCGTTTACAATACATACTCATATTTGATTTTTTTTGTGATTTGTAAGTGTCTTAATTCCTGTTATTTGGTTGTTGATGTATAATTGTGCAATTGGACATCCAACCACATCTCCCTATTGATTGTTCAACGAATAGGCCACTCAGACGCTTAGCTGCCGGGATATATAGAATATTTTGTCAAATCTATGCTGGACAGATTAGTTTGTTTATCTACTGAAATCATTCTCTATGAAAAGTTATTACCATAGGACAAATTCAAGTAATTATCGATGGTCGTTTTTCGTTTTACATCACAATGAAGGAAAACGTGTAACCTTGTATATACCAAGGAAGACGCAATAACCCCAACGGAGACAAAAAATTACCATATAAAGGAACAACACTGTGAACGTATTTGTATTTGTAATTCCCGTACGAAATTATAAGGCGTATTACGCCTGGAAATTACGCGTAAACCAGGCGTAAGTGGTAGTTACGTGTCTAGATCAGGGCGTAAGGGAGCAGGAAACGTAAATTTGTAGTCCTTACGGGCGTAGAAAAAAGCAGTAAACCTTGCGTAAATTGAAATAAGCAAGGCTTAAGTTTTCTTATTGGCGTAAATTGAAATAAGCAAGGCGTAAATTTTCTTAGGGGCGTAAAACTGTTGGTTTGGCGTAAAAAGAAATACCAATAATGCTTTGTTTAAAGGAACATGGGATTTTATTTAAAATTTGGTTCTTTGATTTTAAATTGCAAGAGTTAGACACATGGCAGCTTCATATATTCAGGGATAATTAGCTTGTTTTGTGCTTTTTCGAAGAATCTGAAATTGGAAATACTGAATCAAATAAACTAATGAAAATTGTGAAAAAAAAGTAGTAATACAAGGTAAATAATAATAATGTGAGTATAACTTAGTCATTAAGTATTATGTTCTATCAAAAATTTTGAAATCCCAAAACCTTTATCCTTGGATAATAACATTCAAATATTTTACTTGAAGTTAAATTGCAGTATTATCATTTATATTTTAGTTCAAAAGACAATAATTTTCAAAAACAACTTAGTAAATATGCTACTTTTATTTCAAGATAAAATAATTATCATAATTCTTATTTAAACTTAAACTTATTTGAGCCAGTGTCTGCCTAAAATGTATTTATTTCTATATAAGCTTCTTAAATGGTTAATATTTCAATTTTTTGTCAAACAATAAGAAATAAAAGCAACAGTACAGAAGTTTGTATCAAATACACAAAAGTACACAGCTAGGTTAATACACTGAACTAAAATAAGTGTAGTATTATGTAAGAATATAACGCCTGATTTATTTATTGACCAGGCGTACTCATTGGCATATTACGCCTACTTTTTTGTGAACCAGGCGTACTCATTTAAATATTACGCCTAATTTTACGCCTGAATTACACCTAAGTTACGCCTAGTTTACGCCTCGATTACGCCTGGTTTACGCCTGGTTGACGCCTGGACATGCATTTTGTAAACACTGCAATGCCGCCAGGATAATGTATGATTTTTACGCCTGGTTTCCGTGTCATATACGGGCGTCACAGTTCGTATATTTCATTAACTTAAAATGTCTTAGTAGTTTGAGGATATTTTTTATTGAATATTGATTAACTGTCATTAGGTTTTTATCAGCTCCGCTCGATAAAAACAAGAGATTGTGTGACCTAATGCTTAACAGATCATGCCAAAGAGTGATCGGGTTTGTATCTAAATAAGCAATTGCTGGTTATTATGTATTATTTCTCACTAGTATTACTTATTTCGAAAAATGTTAATGTTTGTATTTACTAAAAACAGATTCCAAAGATGTTGTCGGCAAATATTTTAACATGAGTGTTTATTTATTATGTTTTAAATCAAACTGAAAGGGAGAATGTAATGGAGACTTATAAGAAGACAATAATGTTTTAAATACTTTTTTCAAACTCTCTGAAATTATTTGGAGTAATAAACAATTTTAAAGGCGTTTTTTTCAAATTTTATCACAACATATTTGACTATTCTTCAGTTTGGTCAACTAGAACGACACTGTTGATAAAATTCCAGTGAGGAAAGCGGTGTTCCAATTCCAAATAATTGTGGAAATGCATATGATGAATAGTTGTGGAAAACATTTTATATCGTTAAAATTTACAAAATATTGTTCTTAAAATATCAAACATGGTAATGGTATATTGCATACAATACACGATGAGAAAACAAAGACCATGGCGTTGTAAGATTATTTGATCTATGAGTTTGTATGTCCCTCTGGTATCTTTCGCCAATCTTTAATAAGATATATCAAGTATTTCATAAGGTATCTTATATACTTTGTAAGATATCTTCTAAAGATTATCAGATATTTTTTTTTCAAACCATTATCTTTAAAATAAAAAGTGCAAGAAATGAATCTGTTAACATTCAAACTTACCTTTCGGAACAAAACTTGGGTCTGAAAAGTAAGGAAAACATAATATTATACTTTTTATTACATTATTAAAATGTGTAATGAAAAGGTATGTATACACATGCTATTGCGTAATATAATGTAATGCAATTGGGCAACGATCCACATCTCTCTATTGATCGTCCAACAAATAGGCCACTCCGACGCTTAGCTGTCGGGAATATATCAAATCTACGCCAGACAGATTAGTTTGTTTATCTACACAAATAAATATCGATGAAAAATTATTGTCATTCGACAAATTCAAATTATTATCAATGGTCGATTTTTATTTAACGTCACAATGAAGTAAAGCGTATTAACTTTCTGAGGTAAATATTTAAGTATGTTTAATGTTAGCTTTAGCGGTTGCCAACAAAAGTGCTTTTTGCACAAAATGTCCATTATGCAATGTTCAAAATGTTTTCAACTACTTCTTATTTTGTATCCACAATATATGTTCTATGGCTCGAACGATGTAAATACCAAGGAAGACGAAATACCCCAAAGGAGACAAAAAAATGACCAAATGAAGGAACAACACTGTAAACGTATTTGTATTTGTATATATTTCATTAACTTAAAAGGTTTAAGTAGTTTTAGAATACTTTCTATGGTATATTTGGTTAACTGTCATCCGATTTTTATCAGCTCGATAAAAACAAGAGAATCTGTGACTTCATGCTAAAAGACCAAACAGCCTATTGTTGATGTGCAGCAACTTGGTAGTGACATAAAAGCTTTATGACGTTGTTTCTAGCAATGAAAACACGTCAAATTATAACGTTCTATTTCGCGTTTTTCACGGATTTCAACATGATGTACGCTTACAAATACGTCCCCCAAGAAAAGAGGAATTAAGCGTCGAGCTGATATCTTGTGGAAATTTTGCACAAATAGACAAAAAAGATACGACACTATAGTTAACCTTCTTTCTTATAAAAACAATAAAATATAAATTTTCATCTCGACTTTTTGCGCCGATCAGCATTTCATTTTATTTTATTCTTTCACTCGTGTAGATTTTGTCTTTCATTTGCGCCGATTATGTACAGGTTACCGGGATTATTAGATAGGTGAAAGTTATTTTTATGTCCAATTCATGTTTTCTGGTCTGTGCGTCCGTTCGTTCGTACGTCCGTCTGTCCCGCTTCAGGTTAAAGTTTTTGGTCAAGGTAGTTTTTGTCCTATCAACTTAAAACTTAGTACACATGTTCCCTATGATTTTATACTTTTAATTTTAATGTAAATTTTTCAAAATTTTCAAATATTGAGTATTCAGAAGGTCAGGCCGATACAAAATTAATCCTTAAAGTTTTGACATACCGGCAACGTACGCATGTAACTGATATTTGGATGATTCTCGTCAAATAATGTCCGATCTTGCAATGAAATTAAAATATATTTATACTGCTTATTTGACAAAATCTTATAATTATGACAAAGGGTCATTGTCGTTTGTCATTTGTTTTATTTCAAATTGTCTTAAGAAGAAATGATAGACATTTCGCCTGATCTCACGGAAGCTTAAAGCTAATTTCCTAATGCACGTAGATCAACACTTTAGTTAGTTGCTTGCTTTGTTTGTATATTTTGAATAATTATATTTTGATAATGTCCAATTGAATTTAAATATCACATATACAGGTTTACATACCTACATATGAAGATGTCAATCTTAATTACAAAGCCTGAATTAACATTTATACAAGTAAAGCAAGGAAGCCAACAAAAGTTTTACCCTACATGCATTAGGAAAATAAAGCAAAACATATAAAATAGTTGTAAATTTAACTTATGACAAAAACAATTGCCCCAAGAATAATATCCAACATAAAATATCTCCCTTTCATTTAGCTAAAACTTTGACCGGTAAGATTGAAAACAAATTTCTATTTTCAATGCCGGCAACAACCATGTCTTTTTTTTTTTATTTCCAAATTAAGAATTTGGATTTATAATATCTTATCCTGTTGGAGAAATCTTACTTTGTAATTTTCAACAGAAAATTATTTCTAAATTAATTTTTGAATTAAAAACTTTTGGTATTTTATATTTACTGTCTCGTTTATTCAAAACACGTGAGATAGTAATAATAGGGATTGTATTTCAGGATAGATGAATAACGTTTTAGAATGAAAAACTTTAATACATATATTATACCTATGATTTTAATTTCCTTATATCTTAAATATTCAGAAATAATGAGTTCACAAACTAGATGGAATAATTTCTATACGTTCGTCTTAGTCGGGAAATATAATGGTATAAAGAAGTCCGTCCATGCTTTTGTATGTCCTTCTGTCAACAGTAGCAAATGAGTTCGTTACGGCAAACTTCTGAAATTGACGCGAAAGAAACCCACACACATATAGTCTGATATAGTCAAATACTCTATACACTGCTATAGTTAGCCAGTACCATCTTTCATTTATTTTTCTTATTTTCAATAATTTTGCTAATGACAATGCAGAGGACAAAAACAGACTTTCCTAACAAAAGCGGCGAGAAAGGTTATTTCAAACAATTTTCCATTCCGACGGATGGGGTTTCTGAAGGTTAATATTGTGCGGCAACAACAAGAAGATATGATACTGATACATGCATTTAATTTTTTGTATTACCGGAAAAAAAAGTAGGTGATTATAGTTGTTATTCTTGGAAATTTAAATGTGGGTTTCAAACGTCCAATTTGCGATATTTTTTCAAATAGTGCGCCAGCAAGGAAAGTTTGTACTATGACGTCAGGTGCAATGTTCTGAAGAAAGAAAACTCTTTTCTTCAAAACAAACGAGAAAAAAACATGAAAATTACTCATAACTTTTTTGAAAGGTCAGTGACATACACTTTTTTTGGCTTTATTTTGAAGAGTACACATGGGAATGTCCTTCTTGAAATCATTATGAAGAAATCACTGGCAGATATTTTTTAATACTGGAAACGTTTTTCATTTCTACGTTTTATTTTTTGGCGGGAATGAAATAAATCGTATTTTTAAAGATCAAAACAGTATGAGTCTTAAACTCTTGAACCTGTTTGATATATACAAATCTACTGTTTAACGTGAAACAAGAATTTTGCTTGTAGGTTTGATATAAAGGATTTTTGGAGAGTTTATATAACAAGCCAATATTATATTAATATTCGGGAAAACAAGAAACTGAGGTTGCTATAGCGACAAAACTAATTTGGTGACCCCGAGTTTTTTTCATCATTTTTTGTTCCTCAAATCATTGAAATACCTTCACACAACATTTTAAGAAAAAATCACCCGTAGAAATAAATAGGCTGTTTGGTCTTTAACAAATGATGCCCAAAAGTGATCGGGTTTGTATCTAAATTATAAGGCCATTGCTAGTTATTATGTATTATTTCTTACTAGCATTACTTATTTCTTTTCGAAAAAATTTGTATTAACTAAAAACAGATTCATGCTGTTTGGCGGAAAATATTTTAAATCTTTTATAAAATTTAGGTATACAATTGCATAACATAAAAGAGACACACATTATCAAGTATATTTGTTTAAACGTCAAAATACCAAAATATTAGAACCTTGCAGGTTACAAATTTCTAAAACCTCCCTAAATTTTCCTTGTCGTTGTTTGATATTTCATTAGAACAACTTCGATAAAGATACTGTGAACGATACGTTACTTTTTTTTCCACAGATGCGCATTTCGACAATCAGTGTCTCTTTAATGATGCTTGAGGCCAAAATATTTGAAAATCTAGAGCTTATTAAATGGATGACGAGCTATAAATAAAAAAGGACAAACAAGTATAGCCAAAGCCGAACATGGAATCAAAGCTTAACATGAGGGAGATACGTTTCAAATAATTTTAAAAATTGCGTAAAAGCAAATTTTAATAATACAAAATCCGTATTTTCATGCCAAAACCTAATTACTGGCTACTGGGATGGTGATACCCTCGGAGACTATCAGTCCACCAGCAGAGGCATCAACCCAGTGGTAGTATTAACATAAACTGTACAATTTTTCTGCACCATATGTGCAGTTAGACAATCAATTTGATAGCGTCTTTATTATAGTGAATGAGTTATAAAAATATTGTTTCATATTGATTTAAGCTGAACAACTCTACATAAAATATTTTAAAGTGTATAATCTCTACTTTTGTCGCAAAACATCCTCTAAACATGATTTAAATGTTCACTTTAAATAAAATGAAGTCTGTATGACGGTTTTATGTTCAGTATTTACATAGTATGTTCGGTTTTTTGTCGATCTAGTCTTTTGATATGTGTATAGATACTGGTGAATATCATTATTTCTAAGCTGGCACCTGAGTTCTTGAAGAGTATCTATACCAAAGCTCGTAGCATGCAGGTATATTGACTTACTTCACAAATGTTTAAAAAGAAGAGAACGCGCGCAGTTGCATTTTACAATCAGATTGAATATTATATAAAATAAGAAAGTATTTTAATTTTAAATATACCAATATTTCGACACAAGGTACCAATATAAGAAATTAACTCTCATGTGTATTGTTGCAAAAAGATATTTACAGTGGAAACGTCTTTTTTTTTATGGCAAGCCGTTTTACTATTGATTTGAACTTGGAGATATCTACTGTATAAGATGTATTCTATATATTGTGTTGATCATTTATATCAATGAGGGTCGGTCGAAATCAAAACTTTACGACACAAGAGATGATTTCAGCTTCTAAATTGTGAATTTTCCATTTGTATGTAGCAACATTCCAGCAGCGCCTGCATACGGAGTATATATCGTCTAACTGATGCAATATTCCAGGGCTTGTATTTCCTATCATGATTTTCTTGATAGAGGGCTGCTGGTCACAAGGAAGCTAATAAACGGTTAACCAAGAGTTCCAAATGGAGAAGTTGAAATCATCCCTTCGTAAATTTTACGGACACCATCACGGGTTAGTTGACAGTTATGGAATATCCGTTTCACAGATAATATCGGATCTGTTCCTTATGTCGTAACTACAATGCCGTTACCCTTTTCACGAATGTGACCTACCTCAGTGTATATTTACCGGGTTTGTAATAACATACATGGGCATCATAACGGATGCCACATATGGAGCAGGATCTGCTTACCCTTCTGGAGCACCTGCGATCATCCCCAGTTTTGATGGGGTTCGTGTTGCTAAGTCTTTAGTACGTTATGTTGTGTCTTGCGTACTCTTATTTGTCTGTTTGTCTTTTTCGTATTTAGCCATTGCCCTGTCAGTTTATTTTCGATCTATGAGTTTGACAATTCCTCAAGTATCTTTCGCCCCTCTTTTATACTAAGTGATTATGCATCTTACAATAGGGAATAGTAACTCAACTCGGATCTGACTATACAAATTTACCAATTTCGTAACCCTCATTCATATTCATTTTCTTAACTTGAATGACAAATTTTGAAACCTTTTGGAATCGTTGTTCATGTCTTAAGATATACACAAGAATATTTTAGTATAAACATCATGAACATTGCATACTTTGAATATTAATGAACACAAGGAACAACAGTTAAAACATATGCAAGCTCACTACTAATACATTAATGATATAACTCAGTAAACAAAACACATACATACCTATACATGCTATATAACTACTTGGGCCTATACAGTCTGAAAAGAGAAAAACATAATTGTTACTTCTTAATTTCCGTCATATTTGTTTTGATAATAATTGATCTACGGATATTTACACGGAAAATTCCATCATACAATCAGTGCCAGGTAGATTTGGCAATAAAAGTATTACAAAAAATCATGAAACGGTAAGGTAAATTCACAAACAATTAAAAATAACCGTCGTATTCCTGACTTGGTACAGACATGTTACAATGAAGAGTTAAACCTAAACCTAATTAGTAAACTAAATCTCCAACTATTTTAACAGTTGTATAGACTAAATTAGGATTAACAACACAAACATACATAAAGACATAATCTTTCAATCAGTAATAAGGTCTGGAGCTTGTATGTCAGTAACTGCTAGAAGTCATTGTTAATTTATATGTTATTGTCCTTTTGTTACCTATTATGACATCGGACTCTGACTTTATAACTGAGTTTTACTGTGTTTTTTGCTGTGTGTTTTGCAATTCTCCATTAGCTAGAGGTATAGGGGAGGGTTGAGATCTCAGAAAATATGTTTTACTCCGAACCATTTTTTCGCCTGTCCCAAGTTCAAAGCTTCTGGTCTTTGTTAGTCTGGTATGGTTTTTAAATCTAAGCTAATCTATATTTTTTGGAATTTAGGATAACGTCTATTTTTACTGAACTAGAACATATCTTAATAAAGGGGCCAGCTGAGACCCACGTCCGGGTGCGGGATTTTCTTGCTGCGTTGAAGACCCATTGGTGGCCTTCGGCTGTTGTCAGTTCGTTAATAGGGTTGTTTTTTCTTTGACATATGCCCCATTTCCGTTCTCAATTGTATTGGTTTCATTTGACAATAATTGGGGTACAACATCTTAACTATATGTGAACACACAACACAACTGACTTAAATTCAAACCGACATACTAATAAATTGACTGAAAACCGAGATTAAAATCTCACCTTCAATTAATAGAAAATGCTACATTTCAGATTATTTAAAAATATAAGCAAAAGCATTTTCATGACTTCTACGGCGGATATTTACAACGCATCGTTTATAACGGATAACACTATTGCCCATTTTTCTCGCAAACAAACTGTCGACGGGGAAATCGCTGCAAATCAATCTTTTATCTTCCTGTGAAATTTAAATCGGCGAAAATTATGCTTATGCACAAAAAAGATCCACATGTATTTACACCCATGTCAATCGTCTGTTTTGTAAAAATGTCTATTTAACTTAAAAGCTGTTATAACAAATACCCAAAGCTATTCTGCGTAAAAATTTGATAATATTGCATATTGTTTTATTAAACGTCATGATTATAGCAGACTTTAAAACGATGTGATCCTGAATTACTATTCTGACTGTTTTTTTAGCATTTTATTCGGGTTTTTTTTTTTGCTTAATTGATCGACGCATAATTATTAAACGTCAAGGGTAATTAAACAAGAGGGAGTCAATAAATCCTAATAAAGCTAGAGTATTCGGGGAAGGTAAAGATCTAAAAAAAAAAAACATGTTTAACCCCGCCGTATTTTCGCTTCTCCTAAGTCCAGAGCCTCTGGCCTTTGTAAGCCTTGTATATTTTTTTTTAATTTTAATTCATTTATATTTGTCGGGGTTTAGTGAGAAGTCCATTTTAACTGAACTAATATACATTTTGTTTAGGGGCCAGATTAAACCCGTCTTCGGGTTGGGGATTTTCTCGCTTTGTTGAAGGTCCATTGGTGGTCTTGGGTTTTTTCTTTCTGACCTTTGGTCGGGTTATTGTCTCAGTGACACATTCTTCATTTCCATTCTCAATAGTACTCATTCATTATATCTGTAATATATTTCTAATGTAGAATAATATTAGACAGTAGTATTTTATTTTTTTTTAATTTAAAATCAAGCTTGTTGTTTTTACAATATGTATAAGTAAATACTACAGGTGAGAGACACGACAGGTTTGAATTGCTCTTAGAGCTATCCAGATATATAAATGATGAATATATATGAACAGACCGAGCAGGTTTATGAGCACAGTAAGTTTTATCCTTAGGAAAAAATGCCTTTTAACATAATCATTTACGTTAAATGACTTTTTTACTTAACATGATATTGACATACTTGCATTAATTTCCAACCTGCTGCTTTTAACATGTTTAAATCAACGTTTCACTTTTGATAAGTAAGCAATGGTACAACTCAAAACAATGTGTTCTCATTTTTCTCAAATTTAATTCTTACCTTGTTTATTAAACGCAAAATCATCAATGTCGTAACGTGAATGACGAGCACCACCCATTTTTCTGATATCATCTGTGTATAACAATTAAAAGTTATCAAACATCTTAATGCAAGGACTATCCAAATTATTTGGTTTTTAAATAAAACAGTAATTTTAGATTGTCTGTTTACATGCTGAAGACAGCATGCTTGTTATGGTCCCATTTCCTATATATTTCACACATAAAAAAAAACTTTGCTTTTCCGTACAATTTTACAAAAATATGTTTGATTTTTTGATTTGATGTTCGTGATCTTTCTAGGTACTGAATAACTATGCTGAACGTATCGAGAAATATCATTATATCAATATACTGCTAACTGCCAGAGGCTTACAGGTATAAGTGAAATAGTGAGCGTGTTTATCAAATCAATTCAAATAATTGACAATCCAATTGAACTGTACGTGTAATAACATAATATATCAACGGTTATCAATTTGATCAAGAATCTGTTGTTTACTAACAGTGTACATATTAAGTGTTTCCGGTTAAACGTAGTTTACGATACTGTTGTCAGGTCATTAAAGATTGCATATTTTGGCTTTAACATTGATTCACTGATAGGGTCTTTGCATCGGAACTAAACACATTTATTTCTAAAACAACAGTTGTTGGCATGACACGGGTTATGTTCTTCTCATATATTTTATGATAGTATGATACTAAACCCCTAACGGGAGGGTTTGTACCTGATATTCATATGATGAAGACATAATCTTTCAATCAGTTTAATTGAGGTCTGGAGCTGGCATGTCAGTTAACTGCTAGTAGTCTGTTGTTATTTATGTATTATTGTCATTTTATTTATTTTCTTTTGTTACATCTTTTGACATCAGACTCGGACTTCTCTTGAACTGAATTTTAATGTGCGTATTGTTATTCTTTTACTTTTCTACATTGGCTAGAGGTATAGGGGGAGGGTTGAGATCTCATAAACATGTTTAACCCCGCCGCAATTTTGCGCCTGTCCCAAGTCAGGAGCCTCTGGCCTTTGTTAGTCTTGTATGATTTTAAATTTTAGTTTCTTGTGTATAATTCGGAGTTTAGTATGACGTCCATTATCACTGTACTATTATGCATATTTTAGGGGCCAGCTGAAGGACACCTACGGGTGCGGGAATTCTCGCTACATTGAAGACCCATTGGTTGCCTTCGGCTGTTGTTTTCTCTATGGTCGGGTGGTTGTCGCTTTGACATATTCACCATTTCCTTTCTCAATTTTATTAGTGTTAACTACTCAAGAGGTACACATTAGGTCGATGGCATTACTGGTAGAAGTATGGTCCCCGATGTTTTCACCAGCCCAAAAGTCACTCTCTTGTGTTTATATGACATATCATCGGTATACTCATTTTCAGTAAACTAACTGTTATAAATATTGAATTACATATGGTATCTTTTGTGAGTTTGAATAGTTTTGTTTAGGAGGGGATTAATTTTCTTCTTTTTAACTTAAGTTTTCTGTTGATACATTAATCAAGAAACTAAGCACCTCCGGATAAATTTGCCTTATATAAAAATGTCTACATGTATGTCTTGGGTCCCTTTTCTTCAGATACCTCTTCACGTGTTTGGTTATACGCATCCTTGGCTTCCGAAGTTTTGTATTTACAAACATAATCAATTTAATTAGTTTGTTTGTTATAGTTTGTTTTCTAACTTATTTCAGGAACCTTGAACTTTTTATGGGTATCAGTTTGACTATGCGTATGCCATTAAAATATACGATTGTTTTAGAAAAGTCGAAACTTTAGTACTCGCCATAGGATACGGTTTATTTTCAAGCATAAAAAAGAGTATGATGACACTAATTTGCTGTGTGATCGAGGCCTACAAGCTCATCATTGGTATACGAAAAGAAAAAAGAAGAGAACTTAGACTGTTTTATGAGTAAAAAACAATGCACACAGAAAAGTCTCTAAAATTGTAACCCTTAAAAATCTAGTCAAGCGCTAAATCCCCCATGGAGATTTTCAAAAGTTGGCAGGTCTGTGATCGGATCTGTCCTTAACGCTTATATCAATCTACTTATAACATTGCACTATTGCTCGTGCAACATATACCCAACACAATTATACACTATGGCATGCACCGGAATACTTTCAAGAACTAAAATATTTTTCATGATTTGTTTTGTATGATTGATAATGATGGTTGGGTAACATAGATAAATCGATGGAATATTAATAAATGGATAATTCGATGGGTAATGAATGTATGGATAAATAAATGAAGGTGTGTCTCTGTGTGTGTGTGTGTCATATACAACTACAAACGATCAAAATCTCACATTCATCAACGTCTTCACTGAACATTGCTGAAAAAGAAAGATGACTGCATTTTAATACTGTTTTATTACATGTTTGTGTTGAGGTTTAGTGATTTAAAATTCAGATTATTTTAAAATATCGACTTCTATATGTACAACGTATCGTTTTTAACGCAAATAATCATTGTCCATTTTCCGGAGGCAAATCAATGATTGATCAATCTTTTATCTTCCTGTGGAATTTTAATCGGCGGAAATTATGCTTATGCACAAAAAAGGTCCACATGTATTTAATCCTGTTTACAACCACGTCAATCGTCTGTTTTGTAAAAATGACTTTTCAACTTTAAACATGTAACAAATATCTCAAGCTCCATACCATAACTTTAAGTAAACACACGTATTTAAGATACAAAAAATCTTCAGTTGTGCACCTTCATTACACATTTGCAGCCTGTATATATAATAGTTTATTACAACTTAGCCTAACTTTATATGCACTTATAACGAGTATCTATATAAATATAAGTTCACCTTTCGAATAAGTTCCTTGTTGGATCTTGAAAATATTAGTGTAGCTGTATATCTATGAATTATTAGTTATGATATAGATTTAGTGCAGTTAAATATGCTAGGGTCATATAAATAATATTGTATATAAGTATATGTCATTCCGTCTTAAATATCTATATAATTATCGGTACTGAATTTCAGTGAATTTGATATAAAAATCGGTAAACGTTTTTGAGAAAACGATCGAACACCCCTACCAAGAAAAAAATCGAAAACCCCCTCCCTCACCCCTTTTTGTGTTAGTCCGTAGCATGTTTAAATTATAATACTAAATTGCATGTAAATCGATCTATTTGGTGTTTTTGCCTGAACTTAATCTATTTGATGTATCTGCATAATATGCGGATAGTTAACATAGAGGTGTTCAGTCAAAAGAAAAAAATAAATAGAGATTGGTACAACATGTACGTGATGTAGTATATGGGGAATGTATTCGAATACCAATGTATTAAATCAATTTTACACAAAACTTCCTGTGTCTGCTTTTCTAATTGTTTGAAATAACAAGAGAGAAATGTTACACTTGATTGTTATTATTATTATTTACTGTCGCGTTTTTCTTTTAAATTTACAATATACTCAATAGCGTAGTGATACATCTTTTGTAAGCGTGACACGCGAAAGTCAAATTATTGTGCCGTGAAAACGGGAAATGAAGTCTAGCGGGACACGGGAAATTACCAAAAAAATGAGAATTGCTTACGTACATAGTGTAAGCGCGATACGGGAATCTGACAAAACAGTACGGGGGATACGGGATCAGAACCCCCTAATGAGACCCCCACTAAAAAAATTCAGTTGCAGTGTAAACTCACACAGGAGATCATTTTTGCCACTGATCGAGTTTGTTTTACTAAATAGATATCACCTCCTAAATAAAAACAAAATAAAAACATGAGTATTAATAGTTCGCTCTCCAACTTTAAAGGTGAAATTGCAAAAAAGACAACATCAAACTTTCCTTTTAGTTTTAAAAAAGAGAAATAACAACAAATTGCACAAATATTGCTATCCGTGTTTCTTATCTGTAGCACTAATCATTTCGTATGCATACCTACCTTTTCGTTTACTCATTTTTCTTTTCCGTTGTTGTAGATCTGATCTATAAAGACGAAAAGTAAGTTATATAAATGCACCTTTCTTCATCTTGCTGGTCAATATCGAAAGTTAAATATATTGGAGTTCCCCTAGTTTCTATAAATAAATGGTGCGATTAAATTCCAGCATAACACATTTTAAAGATATTAGATAAACATCACAACGGACCTACATTTCTTCAACTGTGTGTTTTTGATTTTGCAATTTTATAACATTTACTTTGCAGTTCTGTATTTGTGTAACATTTCATTATAATAAGGCGTTTATTTTTCACACAGTATATATCTAAAAAGTTTGTCAAAACTGTGAATTATATACAATACTGTGTTTTGAGGTTTAATTGTCGCTTGCAGTGCGTTTACTGATGATGTCAAAGACTGAAATGAATATTATTTTTTTAGTCAATCTATGTATTGCCACATGTATATTAACTGATTCAAAAGTATACTGATTGTTCTAAAACCGGATTAAATTTAAAGTCACATGTATGGCGTACCTGCATGTACACAGTTATACTAAAAATAAAACATGTAGACTCAACTTGTTTTTCCATTAACAATAACAGATGTACGGTTTCGTAGATACATTTTGTACTGAACATCCATGAAATATTTACCAGCAAGCAACTAAAAATCAATCAGGCGAAATTGAATTACATGGACAAAACTACATCTTTTTATCTTCACTTTCCGATCTTCATTTTAATTTCGGGAATATACATAACAAATGCAGACATAGTAATAAAAGGGTCTTTCGCTTTCGTTTTTTTTTTTTTTGAAAACTCACTGGAATGACTCAAACACTAAAGTAAATAACACTAACAGTGTCGATGATTTTGTTTTTTGAAAAGTAAAATTACAATTATAATACCAAATTCCAAGGAAAATTCAAACGGACAACCCAAAAGGATGCCAAAAAAATAATTGGTTTTATAAAAATGGTTTATTAAAAATATCAAGACTTTAAAATTGGTAATTGATGCTTCCCCGCTAAACATGCTGCTTTAATTAAGCTTGGTGTCAGAATAATGCAACCGAGTAGGGTGACATGTTTTTCTGTGAACTGTTACCTTGTGAACTAAAACGTTTAAAATCCGACTCAGTATGTGATATAATAAAAAGCAGGGTCCGTTATCATATGCCTTTTACAACTTGTCCTGAATATGCATTTGCATGCGAAAAGCCTCTGAAAGTGAAAAAGCTATCCATGAGTCCATTAAAAAGTAAAATCTCAAAAATACTGAACTTCGAGGAAAATTCAATCAGAAAGTTTCTCATCAAATGGCAAAATCAAATGACAAAACACATCAAACGAATGGATTACAACTGTCATATTCCTGGATTGGTACAGGCACTTTCAAATGTAGAAAATTCCTAATTTCCGTGGCACTTAGTGTAACGGGAATTAATTGTCTTCTCACGTAGTAGTTCGAAGGCGTATGAATTTTTTGGGCGGGAAAAAATTGTGTTAAATGATAGGTGTATATATGGTCATTTCTAGCCCTGCTTTGCTTGAGTGAACATCAAATTTTTTCTGAGTGCCATGATGGATCCGGACATCGAGAATAGTGTTAAGCGGATTGTCGGGGAGGAAATTCGAAAAACGCAGAATGATTTATTGTCGCAAATGGAAGGGATGTTTTCTATAAACCTACAAGAATTCGATCATCAACAGAAGGAGAGATCTGAGCTACAAATGAACAGATTACAAAACGAACTTTCGGGGAATGATGATTACAAGTTTCCAAGAAAGTCGTGTGAGGATCAGTTCAAATTCAATCGAAAACTAAGCGTAACTTTGAAGGAAGCCGATGCCAGTTTGGAGTCCAGGGACCCAAGTGCCAGTTTAGCCAAGCAGAAAATATCAGAAGGTATACAACTAATACGCTATAGATAGAAATTAGTGAAAATGGCCGATTCGTCCGAGATGGGATGGAAAATGGTACAAGAATATACAGCGAATCCCCTCGCAGATGATTCAGAGGACGACCGTAAGATTCTTAGAGCGCAGACATGAGCGGAGAGAAAAACAAAATCAGAGAAAGCCAAGAAGAAAAGACCAACGCCATATAGCAGGCCAACTTCAACTGCTACTTCTAGTGATGCAAACGGGAAGGCAAGTGGGAGACCCGGAGTTTGCTACAACTGTTACAAGCCTGGTCACTGGAAATTTGAATGTCCAGAGAAAAAATGAAAGTTAAGTACAAATTTATTTAATTTTAATAAATTAAGTAGCATTTGCTCAGATTTAGTACATGGTAATAGTTTTCAGGTGAATACGAATCACCTAACTGATAAGTCTTTAAAGTATTTCATGAATGATAATAGTATTTGTTTACTCGAGCGTGAACGTATCGAACAGGTGTCTAGCCAGTTAACGGTAAATTCAAGTTTACTCACACCTGTAGGTAAATTGAAAAAATCAATACACAAATGGAGAGATATAGACACAAGCATGTATATTTTAAGTGTTATAGAAAAGGGATACGGTATTCCGTTTAAAGTAATGCCAGATAATGTTATATTGAGAAATAATAAATCTGCTAGGGATAACGGGGAATTCGTTATTGGCGAGATTTTGAAATTGACAGAAAAAGGTTGCATTTCAGAAGTTACGATATACCTTTTGTGGTTAATCCTTTAAGGGTAGCTTTTAGTAGATCAAAGAAGCCCCGTTTAGTTTTGGACTGTAGGCGTATCAACGAATGCATACACCAGTTTAGGTTTAAATTTGAAGATGGTACAGTTGCAAGAGAATTGTTTGAAAAAGGCAATTTTTTGTTTAGATATGATCTTAAAAGTGCATATCACCATTTGGAAATATTAGAGGAACATAGAACTTATTTAGGTTTCAGTTGGGATTTCAATGGTATAACAAAGTACTTTGTATTTAATGTTCTTCCTTTTAGTCTGGCCAGTGCAGGTCATATTTTTACCAAAGTTCTTAAGGAAGTAATAAAATACTGGAGAAATGAGGGGTTGAAGATAATAATGTATCTTGGTGATGGGCTTGGAGGTGCAAATGATTTTCAATCAGCTGAAAGAGCTAGCTCTTATATAAGATCTAGTTTGTCTGAATTTGGTTTTTTAATAGCTGAAGAAAAATGTGTTTGGTATCCACAGCAAAATATGACCTGGATAGGTTTAGTATGGGATATGGAGTTCGGGAAACTTAGAGTTTCCAGTGAACGTATTGACAGATTAGTTGATGTTATCAGTAAAATACTTTTCTGTGTCGGAAAAGGAAAAATGTTGCACAATGCAAAGTTTGTTGCCGGTATTGTTGGTCAGATTATATCAATGCAAGCTGTGTTAGGTAATTTAGTTAGGCTTAGAACTAGAGAATTGTATAACTGTATACTATCAAGGGCAAGTTGGAAGTCACTTGTGGCTCTGACAGCCCCGGCTGTCGAGGAGCTCAGATACTGGTTAAATTTAGTAACGCAGTTAAATGAGCAAGGTAATGATCTGCATGAGTCAGATATATGTGATTCGGTGGTGTTTACTGATGCCTCAGAAGTAGGTTTTGGGGGCTATATTGTGCCCGCAGTTGATGGCATATGTGCCGAGTCGGTCTGTGACTCGTTAGAAATTCTGACTGACTGTTGTCTAGAATTACCAGGTAACAGTTTGAAAACTGTAGTAGGAAGTTGGACAGTATTGGAAAGTGGTAAAAGTTCAACATGGCGTGAACTTGAAGCAGTAAGCAGAACAGTGAAAAGTTCGTTAAGATGTTTAGAAAACCATTGTTTAAAATTGAATACAGACAATAAGAATGTAACTAGTATAGTTAAAAATGGTAGCATAAAAACGGAACTGCAAAATATTGCTTGTGAGCTAAATCATTTATGTTCAGAGAACAATATAAAAATTAAACCACATTGGATTCCAAGAGAACAAAATAAAATTGCTGATGGTCTGAGTAGATATTCAGATTGCGATCCGCGACGACTGGGGTATTAAAGAATCTGTATTTCAAATGTTAGATAAGTTATGGGGTAAACATACAATAGACAGATTTGCTACAGATTACAACACTAAATGTTCGAGATTCAATTCTAAATGTTGGTGTAAGAATACAGAAGCAATTGATGCGTTCTCACAAAACTGGATTGGTGAAAACAATTGGTTAGTACCACCACCAAATGTTGTTTGTAAGGTTATAAGAAAACTATGCAGTGATGAGGCAAATTGTACATTGGTGGTTCCATTGCGGTATTCTTCACTTTATTGGTTGATGTTGCATGATATTTTTGGAAATTTGAAACATTTCATAAAAGAAAAGCATCAAATAATGAGCATTTATAGTCCTGTTGTTCTCGGAAGGGAAAATAATGGTGTATTTCGGAAATATATGAAATTTTCCTTGATTGCATTTAAGATCAGATTTAATTGATTTTATTTTGTATTTGTTTTTTGTACAGGGTTAACGCTTGGACGTTTTGTAACAGAAGCCGTGGAGGAAAGTGGTGTTGGAGAGGATCATCCTTTACATGATTTGGTTGATAGTTTTTCGTCGAGACTGCTTGATTCCAGGAGTGACAGTACTGTTAGAAAATATAACTATGCTTTTAAAAAATGGAAAACATTTTCGCATGAACATAATTTGACTTATTTGCCAACATCGCCTATTCATGTTTCCTTATATTTAGTTCATTTGCTTGATTCAGGTGCTACATACAGTACAATCAATAGTGTTTTTTATTCCATTAAATGGGCCCATGACATGTCAGGTCAGTTAGATCCTACAGAGAATGCTTTTGTAAAAAATATAGTTGAGTCGGCTAAACGTACTGCTAAAGCTCCAGTTGTAAAGAAGGATCCTGTGTCCAATGATAATTTGATAAGTTTATGTTCTATGTTTCAAGGGTCGACTGATTTAACAGTAGTTAGGGATCTGGCTATGATTTTACTGAGTTATAGCGCTTTTCTTAGATTTAGTGAGTTGAGTAATCTGAAATGTAACGACATTATTTTTAAAGATAGTTATTTAATTGTAAATATTAAAAAGAGCAAAACTGACCAATATAGAGCTGGAGATGAAGTTTTAGTTTCTAAACGTCAATCAATGGCTTGTCCCTTTGACATGTTATTAAAGTATGTTGGTATGGCGCATTTAGATATGTTTTCAGACAAGTATTTGTTTCGTCCATTGTACAAATCTAAGAACAATCTGGTTTAATTCAGGTTAATAAACCGATCAGCTATAGCACAGCTAGAGAATGCATACTGAAGCGTTTGAAATTAGTTGCTCCAGAGTTAAACCTTGGTTTGCACTCTTTGAGGTCTGGTGGTGCCACTGCGGCGGCTAATTCTGACGTTAACGAAAGGTGCTGTAAGCGCCATGGTAGATGGAAAAGCGATTCTAGTAAGGATGGTTATGTGGCTGATTCTATTGAAAACAGATTAAAAGTGTCGAAGCAATTAGGTTTATGATTTATCAATCGCAGGTCTGCTGTTAGGAATTATTTTTGTTGTTTAATTTGAAATTTATTTGTTTATACAGTCTAGCTATCTTTGTTGTTTTCTATATACACAAGCAGCAAGCTAGTCGACAAACATACGTTTGTGTTTTAGTTGTTTATTGGTAGAAGTGTTACTATGTTAGGAAAATAAGGTATAGAGAAGACTTCCTAATTTCCGTGGCACGTAGTGTAACGGGAATTAATTGTCTTCTCACGTAGTAGTTCGAAGGCGTATGAATTTTTTTGGGCGGGAAAAATTATTGTGTTAATTGATAGGTGTATATATGGTCATTTATAGCCCTGCTTTGCTTGAGTGAACATCAAATTTTTTAACCTGTACGTTAAGAAACGTTCTTTAAATGTTTTTTTATATATAAGTATGTTCAAATTAGCATTAAAGTTAAAACTTTTCGTTATATATATAGGTGGTATGGCTATACAAACGTAATCGGATTTGGTTATTTCAGACTCATTTCTGTCTTCAAATTATTTTTCATTTAGCCGCAGTCTTTTGACTGATAGCAGATTCTTTGTTTTTAAATGTTTTCTTAAATGTTTTTTGAACATTCTTATATCAAGTGCGGTCCAGCACTTGGGGTTTCGCCTGGCATCTGGCAAACGGACACAGGTATCTAAAAGTAGTTTTTCCTGGACGGCCACGAAATATTTAGATATTAGTAGTAAAATTAGTAGTATTTATTTGAAGTCAATATGATTGCCACAATTTGTTATGTGTATTGTGACATGTTTGTACATATTTGTTTAATAAAATTCGGCAGCTCAGAATATACACAAGCAGCAATGGATTACAACTGTCATATTCCTGGATTGATACAGGCACTTTCAAATGTAGAAAATAGTGGATTGAACCTGGTTTTATAGCGCTTAACCTCTCACTTGTATAACAGTCGCATCACATTTCGTTATGTTAACAACAGTGCGTAAACAAAACAGACATAATAAATAAAATAGCCAAAATATGGGTACAGCAGTCATCACTGTGTTACTATCTAAAAACAAACAATCATTTACCAAAAAAAACACAAAAAGGCATCTATCAAATTAAAAAACACATGCATTGCCTCGCGTGTCTGACGTCATAAAAATGTTAACGTCACATCGGAAGAAATTTTGTCGTTCAATGTTTATGCAAAACAATTATTATTTCACATGAAGAATAGTGGTATACAGGGTTAAAAATCAAAAGTTATGTTAGAATCAATTTCAGAACTAGACCGAGATTTAAAATTGTCCAGAAATTCTTTAGAATTTTTAAGAATCCGCATACGGTAAATACCACTACGCGAGTATACTAATCGTTCAAATTATAATCGCATATTGTAATTCTGAACTGTTTCCCAAAATTGATCGCTCTGAAGATCATAAAAAACATTTTATTGAAATAAACTATGTCAATAAAGGTTTTGATTTTGTAAATATTGCCGGTATTTTTAAAGACCATTCTGTCAAAGAACAAGTTCCTGGATATTTTGATAATACTGAGCTCCCTCTTTTGTTATATTTACAAGAAATCTACCCGGAAATTTGTGCTTAGTTATAGCCAATTGTATAAAGATGTTGATATCAGTGAAAATACACCTACTTCATGTAATTGCAGTAATTCCGAATACATTTATGGACCCATTTCCCATGTAATAACAGGAGATCTTAACATCGTTCAAGACCAAGAGTTGAAATCATTCCTCAGTTCAGGACCTAAATATCGTCCCCCGTCAATTAATAATTGGATTGAGTGTCGTAATATCATCCACGACTCACTCCGAACTTACTGTTTGAAATGGATAAAGCGGGAAAAAATGACAAAAAATCTTTGGACTCTTTTTTTAATTCAGTAATGAACATAGTTGATATACATGTATGTACGTACTCAACATTTTAAAAAACATTTTCCTCTTAACAATAACCACAATAAACCTATTTCTCGTATCAAACATAAACTAAAAGAAGTAGCCAAGGAATTTGTTTTTGTCCCGGCCGATAAAGCTGCTAATAATATTAGTATTGTTTGACGTAAATTTTACATTGAGGTTCTGTTTTCCATTTTCAGAAAACGACATCTGCAACAAACATAAACTTTTAGCTATTGCTTTACAAGCAGAACCAAAAAACAATGAAAGTCCCAACTATGTATTGGCTTCCGAAGCTACACAAAACACCTTACAAATATAGATTCATTTCGTCTTTAAGCCATTGTTCCACTACTAAATTGTATGTTCTTCTTACCAGTACACTTGGTACAATCAAATATATTGTTCAAATAAGGTCTTTGAAAATAGTGGAATTAATTAATTTTAGAGAGTCAAGAATTCGTTGGAATTACTTGATAAATTGCATGCATATATTGGTGATTTTGAATCAGTTCAAAGAATGATTTTTCTACCCTATTTACCACATTGCCTCACATTCTCATTAAGAAAAAAATCACACACCTAATTAAATGGGCATTTAAAAAGTCAGAATGTGAATATATATGTTCAAACTCTTTTACGTCATTTTTTAGTAGCAATAAACAGAACAACAAATTGTCAATTGGAAATGCTTTGATACTATATCTGCCCTCGAATTTTTACTTGATAACATTTTTGTTCGCTTTGGAGATTCCGTATATCGTGAGGTTATCGGAATTCCAATGTGGACTATCTGTCCACCACTTATTGCGGACTTTTTTGTATTGCTATGAGTTACAATTTATGACAAAAATCAACATCGAAACAACATCTGATACACAAATTTAATAATACTTTTAGATATTTTGAGGATATTTATGTATACTAAAGAAATTTATCTTGTTTAACTTACTTTAAATAAAGCTAATACTAATAATGACCACTGCTCTTTGCTAGATCTTGATAATTATCTATATCATTAACGGAATTAAAGCTTAATACTAAAATATATGACAAAAAAGATGATTTTTCATTTCCTATCGTTAATTGTCCATTTTAAGATTTTGACGTTCCATTGTCACCATCTTACGGTGTTTATATATCTCACATTGTACGATTCGCTCGTGTATGTAACAATGTTTTAGATTTTAACGAGAGAGATTTATGTATTACTGAAAAATTATTACACTAGGGTTTTCGATATCACAAACTAGTCAAAACATATGTATTTAATTTTATCATCGGTATAAGGACATCATTCGTAAATATAGCTCAACATGCAGACTTCTTACACGTTCAGGTATTTAACATCCAATTTTTGTAAGAAAATATTTTTTATAAAGCACAAAAATGTCAGTATTCGCCTTAGAAGCTAACAAAACCGTTGAATAGACTTATTAAGAAGGGATATAGTTACGATACGGTTGTCAGGTCATTAAAGATTGCATATGTTGGCGTTAATATTGATTCACTTATAGGGCCTTTACATCAGAACTAAACATACTTATTTAAAAATCAGTTGTTGGCATGACACGGGTTATGTTCTTCTCATATATGTTATGATGGTATGATACTAAACCCCTAACGGGAAGGATTGTGCCTGATATTCACATGATGAAGACATAATCTTTCAATCAGTTAACTGCTAATAGTCTGTTTTTATTTATGTATTATTGTCATTTTGTTTATTTTCTTTGGTTACATCTTCTGACATCAGACTCGGACTTCTCTTGAACTGAATTTTAACGTGCGAATTGTTATGCGTTTACCTTTCTACACTGGCTAGAGATATAGGGGAGGGTTGAGATCTCATAAACATGTTTAACGCATTTCGGCGCCTGTCCCAAGTCAGGAGTCTCTAGCCTTTGTTAGTCTTGTATTATTTTTAATTTTAGTTTCTTGTGTACAATTTGGAGTTTAGTATAGCGTTCATTATCACTGAACTAGTATATATATCTGTTTAGGGGTCAGCTGAAGGAAGCCTCCGGGTGTGGGAATTTCTCACTGCATTGAAGACATGTTGGTGACCATCTGCTGTTGTCTGTTCTATGGTCGGGTTGTTGTCTCTTTGACACATTTCCCATTTCCATTCTCAATTTTAATTTTGTCATTTGTCGTTATAAACGATATTGCAACATTTCCATAAGTTGTTAGACGTGTTAGGAAATCAATACGATTTTGACGCTGGTGTTAACCACTACCAATGCAGACCAGAGTGGGGATCATCTCAAAAAGCTCTAACAATTATTCATTATAGTATCATGTATGGGTTGTGTTTGATAATGCAGAGATGGCTTTTAAACAATAGCAATTGTTCGCAGTACACGGACGAGAATCAAGCAAAACAACACGATCATTATTCTTCAAAATACATTGTTTCATAGTAGGGATGCTTAGTTTTTATATAATTGTTCCCCCTTTTATATCTATTTTGTTGAACGACTACAAGTAAATTCTACAAAGTGATCAAAATAAATTATAACAGAAAACATACAGGAATCAACTCACATTCGAATCTTCATAATCATGTTCGAACAACTATCGTTTATTTGAAATTTATTCAGGTCTAAAACTCCTGATTGCTAGTTCACATATTCCGACTGGCCATGGTATAACCGGTGATCTCAACATTGCCAATAACACTTCCCTGTGAAATACGTTATCCATAGGTCCGAAATATCATGAGCCTAAATCCATCAATTCAAAACACAACTTCAAAATACTGATGGATTCCGTCGAGGATTATTCCAGACAATGGCTAAGCCCGAGAAAGAAGACGTAGAATCTATTTCCGAATGAGTTAAGGCTGTGAAGTCGTTGATCCAAATCAGAATTAAGAACCTGAATGGGTCTATCAATACCAAGGCTAAGTCAATCTTTAAAAACCAAACTGTTACAAAACACTTATCCTACAAATATGTTGTTGTCTCTGCAGATTAAGCCCTAAACAACAGCGTGTCTGTAAATCTCATTACATAAACTGCTTGATAAATGAATAAGCCATTGACAAATTCACCTAGAAACTCAACATATACCCCAACGACACTAACCAAACAGGTAAAAAAATGAAGAACTGGATTTTCCATCATTGTATTGAATACCTTAACTACATACGTGTCCCTACAAACAACGGTATATTGCTGGGTCTTTAAAGTTACCATAAAATCTCTTTTCAAAATTATTAACATCAATTGTATCAGCAATCAAAGCCTGGTTGAAAAACTTTTGTGAAATTATCTATTCTACAGGTGGCGTAAAACAGATGTGGGTACTAAAAGATCAAAAGATCTTTTAGAGTACATACTGTTTAAGACCTTTTCATCTTGTAACAGCATTAAAACATTTGACTTTTCTCCACTTTACACAAGTATTATCCATTTAAAACTAAAAGACAAATTGAAAAAGTTAGTATTGCTTTGTTTCATAAAAAAGAATGGCCAACGTAAATACAAGTTTCTTGTCTTAGCGAGGGACAAATCGTATTTTGTAAAGAATCACTCTGATTCAAACAAATAAATCTCTGAAACTAACATTATCAATATGCTCGATTTCTTGTTACGTTTGGAGGACGTGTTTTTCAATAAACTATCGGCATTCCATGGGAACCAATTATGTCCTTCTTCTTGCCGACTTCTTCCTTTGTTTCAATGAGGCTGAGTTCATACAGGAATTTCTTAGGAAAAAAAAAAAAAGAAGTTATCAATATCCTTTAACTTTACTTTCCGCTATATATATGATGTTCTCTCACTAAATAATTCAAAATGTGGTGGCTATGTTGCACGCACCTATCCCATCGAATTAGAGATAAATTATATAACAGATACAGTTAAGTCTGCCTCAAAACTTGACTTACAAGAAGAAATTGACAATGAGGGTCGGTTGAAAATAAAAATTAATGACTAAAAAGATGATTCCAGCTTCCTAATTATGAACATTCTATTTCTATGTAACAACATTCCACCAGCGCCTGCCCGCGGAGTATATATCTTCCAATTGGTACGATATTTCTTGCATCGTTCTGTGACCTCTTTTGAACAGTGTTTTACAGTGCGTATGTCTGTGTGTTTGTCCATTCTAGATTGAATATATGTATAGAGGTAGGGTTGAGATCTCACAAAACATGTTTTACCCGCCGCAATTTTGCCTCTGACCTTTGTTTGTCTTGTATGGTTTATTTTTGTTCGTTTTAGTTCACTTGTATGTTTTTGAGTTAAGTGTGACGTCTTTTTTCATTGAACAAGTAGCCCCCCCCCCCTTTTTTGCATGTGCCAGATTTTCTTGCAGTTAGTGGCCAGTTGCTATTTTCTGTTCTTTGGTAGAGTTTTTGTCTCTTTGAGACAATCCCCATGTCCTGCCCCATCATCATCATCAGGTTTCCCTTGGGTCAATAATTTTTTTCGCCACCTCTTTCGCCAAAACAATATATTTTTCGCCACTTTATTATTTTTTTCGCCAAGTAACATAAATATATTTTTCCGGTTGTGCCCTTTTGTACTAAGAAGTAATTTTTACAACAAAACAAAAGCTTTTATCACATGAAATTGATCACTCATTTCATGTGTAGTCATTACATTGAAGGGTTACTCTCATTCGAGGGGTTGTTCCCAGCCTTTTGGATAGATTTTTTCATAACGACAGTTTTCTTTTCTTGACCATCGTAAATGAAAAAGTTGGGACGTACAACTATGCTTGAAACACGTGCATGTGTCAGTCAAACGACTTTATTAAAGTCAAAGGATAAAAGAATTAAAGTTTTAAATCGGAGATTTTTCTTGCTTTTGAACAATTTTCGTCACACCAACAGCTTTCTTTACAAAACTATCTTTAAAGGGAGAGATGTCAAAAGTTTGCTTCAAACACGTGCGTCGCAAAGATGTAAATAAATTCTGTATGTGACATTTATAGCGGAAGCCTTTTGACCATATCATTTTGTGATACAATTCAATCAACACCTTTATTAATTAGTCCTTTGTTGTCGATAGCTATAAAATGCAATCAGCTGATTATTGATTTTCTGTCTAAATCTTAATGAGGTCAAGGTGAATTCCGAGTATTGTCTGATCAGGTAAAGTCCGAGAAACTCGAAAAAAGTAAATAAACAAGATGGAGGAAAATAAATCGGTTTATATATTTCTTTCGCCAAATTCTTTCGCAAATGACGAATTTTTATCGCCACAATTATTATTTTTTCGCAAATTGCGAAAATGGCGACCGCCAGCGGAAACCGACAGTTAAACTACAGTATTTTAAGTGCGTATTGAATTTTCGACCAATCATTTGCGGTAAACAAATATTTCTACAATCGATCCAGAAATGTAAAAAAAAAACGTGAAAAATAAAGGTTAAACAAGTCGTAGCATCGCTTGATATTTCTCTCGTTATTACTTAATCTAAAAAGTTGAAGGGTCGTTTATTACATTGTAGTTTATTGAATTTAAATTAAAAAAAATTGATATCAAGCGATCTGTAATTGCAATTATCACATGTCATGAAATGTCACATATTAAGGCTACCGCATGACTGGTGCAAAATTACCTTAAATCTGAAGGAAAGAGTCAAAGAACTTGATTTTGAATGAAAAGCTGAAAATTAAGTAAATCATAAATTTAAAGCAAAACTTACATTTAACAATTGTGTAATGTTTCAAGTAAAGTGACATTACCATTGTCAGGTCAAAGTTTTCCTTAAAAAATCAGTATTTTCAAACTGAAAAAACAGCCATTTTAGAAAACGGCGGTGGCCATCTTGAAAAAATGATTTTTTTTAATGGCCAGCAGTTGTTTTTTAAAAGTATATAATAATGATGCTTTGTGGTAATTTTCATGCTTGTATCATCATTTGCACAATTCCCTCGATTTTGCCTGCTAATATCTTCCACTATAAGGCTCTCTACATACAATGTTAACAATATGAATAAAAATAATTAATCTACTATTACACACATGTAAACAATAGACGTATATAAAGTAATATAACAACAACAACAAAAACAACTATGGTATACATTGTGGTTTAACACTTTTAAAAATAAAATGACTTGTAAAGAGTTTTTGAATGCAGATATACTTTTAGATTTTTTAACTTCACTGGACAGTGAATTCCACACTTTTGGACCACTAAAAGAAAAACTTGATTTGTATAATTCTGTATTTGATTTAGGGACAATAAAATTATCCGATGATGAAAGTCGAGTATTGTACGATTGTTTACTACTTGTAGGCACAATAAGATTGGATAAATATTTTGGTGCCAGTTGGTGTTTTGATTTATACATTAATAATGATTTGTGGTAAAATATTCTCTTAGTAACAGGAATAATTTCAGATTCCTTAAATAGTTCAATAGATGGTTTACGAATATCGTGTTCGTTTAAAATAATTCTAGCTGCCCTTTTTTGCAATTTTAGTAAACTGTCAACTAAAAAGTTGTTACAGTTTCCCCATACTGAACAACAGTAATCCAAATGTGGAAGAATATACGCATTGTAAAATAGAATTCGTGCATTGTGATTCAAGTATTTCTTGATTCTTTTTAATAAAGCTAATGAAGAATTAACTTTTTTGATTATATGATTAATTTGATCATACCAAGAAAGAGTTGTTTAAGAATACACACATGAAACACCGATGGCTGTTGATACAGTAACGGATTGCGATGTACTTATATTGGTGACAAATTCTAGAAGTTTACATGCGGACAACTATGGTGGCAGGTTAATGCCATTTTGCGTTTTCGCCTTTTATATTCTATATGGCGAAAACGCGAAATTGCGAAGTCGAAAACGCGAAATCGGTTTCGCGTTTTCGACTTGGCGTTTTCGCGTTTTCGACTTCGCGATTTCGCCTTTTCGCGATTTCGCATTTTCACGTTTTCGCCTTATCCCCTTCGCGATGTCGCGTTTTCGCGTTTTCGCCCTATAGAATATGAAATGCGAAAACGAGAAAACGCGAATGGACTTCACCTGCCACCATAGACAACTGTAGTTCTCCTCTGCACTTATGAAGATAGGAACTAAACGTAATAAAATGAATTGAAACTTAAAATAACCAAATGTAGCTGCATTCGTTCCTTTCCGTTTACTTCTTTAGAATGGTTTGTAAACAACATATGATTAAGTAATAGAAGAAAAGAACCAATTGGATGATACTGACGAATTAGGGTTTAACGTCCAGTGACAAATATCATGTTCATATGAAAACGAGAACACGTTATATGTACCCTGTGTTGTATTAGAAAGACACTTTCAGTTGGAATTGAGAACGTACTACTTCGAACAGACACAAACATTAAGGCTGTTTGAAAACGTCAATTAAAAATGCATGCATATTCCAGAGGCCAATCCATATCACGCTATATTGAAGTGACACACCCGTCAATAAAATGCAAAGAAAATCAAAATAAAAATGCTCTTTCTAGGATACTGTGGCACCGTATTGTCATTTTTGTTTACTCAGGAACATCTCATTCTTAAATTTTTCAAGGGGAAAATATAAAGGTAGCAAAATTATTGTCGTGGGTAAATAAATCTCAACTGACACAATTTCAATTGTCCAACCCATTAACAGACTTTATTCCCATAATTTTCACTAAAACGTGGTATTATTCACGTTATTTTTACAATTATGAAATATTTACTAATGTCAATTTATTTTTTAGAACCACAGTACTATTTTTTGTCCTTTAAATGACATCTAAATTTGTTTGTTTCGCTTTTTATTAAAAAATTGCTATGCGTATAATCATAAATACTACATACTTGCGCGACGCCTTTTAGTTTTACTGAAAACTGCGCAGACTAAGAAATGTTTTTTCAAGTGCAAAATGTTCTATGATAGATATCATTTTGTCAGACACTTTTCTTTTTTGATTTGGTTCTTATAACATGCCAAAAATCTGTATATTTAATAGAGTTTAACATTAAATTAAGCGTTTTACTCTTAACAGACGTATAACCAACCCGATTAACAGACCAATCGCCCATATAGCCGCACACTCAATATAGATTAACCGACCAATCTCTCTGTTAGCCGAGTGTCGGCCGTGAAAGTATACAGCATTAACCTAAACATTTAAGTTTATTAACTCTGCAACAGTTAATCATTATGTGCAAAAGGAGGCTTCCCTTGCGAATAACGTAAAGCAGATGCGTAGTCGTTGGAAAATTTCTGTAACATAGTAAGATTTAAGAGCTGTCCAATAACTCCGGAACGACACGAAAAACATTCCAACATAAAGGAACCACTTTCGTCCAAACATGAAAAAGTGATATACAAGTTTCATGATGTTAGATTAGAGTATTGTCTGTGTTTTTAGTCAAACGTGAACAAACGAACGGACAGACGGACAATGTTATATCATAATATGTCATGTCTGTAATGACCGTATTACGATTGTTATTCAAGGATAGAGCTCATACTAAAGGCCAGTTTCCTGGTCTCGATTTGCATGTTACAGTTTCTCCCTTCTTTTTATAACAACAGGTAACAAGAACAATGTCAAAAGCGCAAATGATAAAACAAAAGTATCATTCAATGGCAAGAGGTCCTATAAGAGTCGATTGATAATTTCAGTCAAAAATCATTTTAATAGATCTAACATATACGATTACGTGGATTGGACAAGGATGAATTAACGGAGGTTGAATATGTATTTTTGTGTTTAAAGGAGCCTTAAATTTTATTTATTTATTTGAAAAAAAACCAGCTCTCCAGAAAAAAATTAATGCACGCATATTTTTTTTTTCTTAAATGTTTTATTGATAGAACAACATCTGTTTATTTACTCTTTACTCTTCTGAATTATAATGTGAACTTATTACTTCTTGTCAGTGTTTGTGGGATATCAACCACGCATCACCCATTAATCTTACTGCCTTTTCCTGGAATAAAAAAATAAATAAAATACACAAATAACTACATACAAGTACGACTGACTGTTTTCGTCAATTTCATTAAACTCCTTTTTAACATCTTGACGATTAAAAAGCGTGTCAAATTGTATAGGCTTGTGAAGACTGTGTTCTGTGGTCACCACAATATGTTACAGTATTTTGCTGGGTTTTTTTTTTGTTTTTGTTTGTCGTTGGACTGTTGTCTCACATTTCCATTTACATATTTGTGATTTAATTGACTTAATATGAAGAATAAAAATTTTATATTCACTTCTCTCCTTGGTGTGAATATACTGGATAATTCTGAAATTTGATTTGATGTCTTGAAAAATAAGATGTTGAGTCTGATAGTGTCCCCTGTTAACAAACTTGAAGGTGACGTAGACACTAGGACATCCCAGTATAAGATACTGTGTTGAGGGCACTTATTCTTATGAAATGTATTCCAAATAGTCAATTGACGATACCAATGTGACATGCAGTATCAGACATATTTTAATGCATACCTGATATGATTGTTCTTTTGACACGATAGAACTCCGTCGTATTAAGTACTAAAAGAGAAAAGATACAAAAAAAGAAATAAAACGATACTTGATTATGAATTTAAAGTGTGTGTTTCATTTCAAATTTTAAATTCTTCAAATTTTTCATCATGTATGTTTTATTTTGTTTGTTGTTGCTAATTTTTTTTGGTTTTTTTTTTGGTTTTTTTTTTTCTGAATTGTTTTTTTATTACTCCAACGATCACCATTATTAACTAGATACGCATGTGTAGAGAATATATTTGAACTTCACAAATTGAAGCGGGAAATTAAACCTCGTCAAATAGTATATGTAAATTCAGTCACTTAGATGGTTAGTGTACATACCTTTATAAGTACAACCGAAATAAAAATTAGATGGTAAAGTGCATACAATATGACAAGAGAAACAAACGCCCATAGGTCAGCTGTGTATTGTATGTCAAGGTCATCTATTCTGGACAATATACTGTGCCAAATAGTACATAGGAACATGAATATCATACAAGCCAATATGTATTTATCCTACAAAGAAAATAAAGACATGTTTGCTGGCTTATTTCATTTCATTTACCCTACTTTTGATATTGCATAAAAGTCCTTGATTCACAATATGATAAAGACTACACATTTAAGCGGAAAGTGAAGACAAACCAGTCTAAAAGCTAAATACACACACCTTTCAAAAGCATCAGAACGCAACAAAAAACATAAACTGAATAACCAAAACGATCACTACTTATTTTTGTCCAGTTTTAGTACAACTATCGTTTTTACTGTACAGTCGGAAACCAGGTTGAAATAGAACAAAAGAATCGAAGCTCTCTATTAGAGAAGGCGATAAATGTTTACTGTATTGTTTACTATAGTGACAAATTTTTAAAAAGTTAATAGAAACAAACAAAACTGCAATTTTCTTCTCAATTACGAGGTGTTTTATTTCAAAAACACCATTTGCATAAGTTTTCAATTTATCTAGTACATAGTTAAGCAGAACAATTAGATATCAAGTCGACGACATGGGTATCTTTCAAGTTGGGTGACAAAATGCATAACCTCCGATTTTTTTGAAAAAATTACCACGGACGGAAAAGATATCAATCTATTAGTTCAGTAATTTTCGTGTCTGCCCTTCCATTATGTGACTGAAGAAAAAATTCCAAAAAATAGGTAAGAATTGTATCGAAAAGAGAAAATCGAGTGCACCTTTTTATGGTAGGGCGTATTTGAGTTGAGTATTTTGTCTTGATATCGTTCAAAGTAAGAATATTTCATACATCGTCTCGCTTCAGATTCTATCATTTTTATATATTAAAGCTACAGGTTGACTTTATAACACACAAAAATAACAGTACTAAAAGATGAAATATATGGGTCAAGTGAAATACCTATCTAATGAGTCACAAAAACAGGGAAGGTGTGTTCGAATAGCTATTTTTTTACTGAAAGTACTTACAAGTTGGATGATGAAAATGCATATCTTCGAAAAATTCTAATTTTTTGTGTGTGATAACTAGGGTTTATAGTTTTCAACCACTAAAAAAATCTAGTCTGCCCTTCCACGAAATATTTAATTAGATTTTTTTTAAATGTTTATGATTTTTCGAAAATTCCACCTAACAACCGATCAGACAATAGTTTTAAGTTGAATCAATGCAGACAATATCATTAACTGATGCTCATTAGCTAGTTGATACATTTGTCGTTTAAAATATAACTGACATATAAGGATCGTATTGGTGCAATGTGGATAAATTTATCGGTTTCCAAGAGCAAAATTGGTAGCGCGTCATCGCTACAATGGCTTCCATTTTTACGATTGTGAAAATGAACTGGCGTAATGGGGAGATAATTTTGACGAAGTAGGATCCTGACTGTGTATATTCTACTGTACTAGTTGATTAACCTTACAATATATATCAAGACATTTAGTATTAATGGGATATGAAAAATGTTATAAGTTACATGTATGTTTATGCCGTTTGATTGATGTCTCACAAAAGACGGGTGCCATTAAAAAAGACAGATTATGAAGTACCTGGTTTTCACTGTAGCGCTCATGCTATGTTCATCTGTACCTTCATATTTGAAATTGTTTTTCACAGGTGCGTGCTAATTTTTGCGCCTTAATTGCGGTGTTCTAAGAATACATGTAGCAGAGCAGGTCACGTATTCTTATTACGGCCAAGTAAATTAAATATTAAGGAGAAAAGGAGTCATTCGCCACAACGTTGAGATCAATATTTCTTTGTGCCGCACGACTCAAACAGCTAGATGTGTATTACATATTTTAACTTTTAAGATGATTTCTTTAAAACTATTAGTATTTATTTAGATTTTGCGTATATGTTATCAAGGAATATTTTTAGCACTTCATTTCAACACGTGAACATTTCATTGGTTTGGGTTTTTTTTTTCGAAAAGCATTGTACAACATAAATAATAAAATTGAGAATAAAAAGCATTTATAAGTCAAAGACACAACAAAACCTGTTTGTTGTCCTGTTTATTTCTATTTGTATCCGTCTGATCAGTTAAGCCTTTTCAAATGATTTTTATAAAATTGAGAATGGAAATGGGGAATGTGTCAAAGAGACAACAACCCGACCAAATAAAAAACAACAGCAGAGGGTCACCAACAGGTCTTCAATGTAGCGAGAAATTCCCGCACCCGGAGGCGTCCTTCAGCTGGCCCCTAAACAAATATATACTAGTCCAGTGATAATGAACGCCATACTAATTTCCAAATTGTACACAAGAAACTAAAATTAAAATAATACAAGACTAACAAAGGCCAGAGGCTCCTGACTTGGGACAGGCGCAAAAATGCGGCGGGGTTAAACATGTTTGTGAGATCTCAACCCTCCCCCTATACCTCTAACCAATGTAGTAAAGTAAACGCATAACAATACGCACATTAAAATTCAGTTCAAGAGAAATCTGAGTCTGATGTCAGAAGATGTAACCAAAGAAAATAAACAAAATGACAATAATACATAAATAACAACAGACTACTAGCAGTTAACTGACATGCCAGCTCCAGACTTCAATTAAACTGACTGAAAGATTATGATTTCATCATATGAACATCAGGCACAATCCTTCCCGTTATGGGTTTAGTATCATACCATCATAACATATATGAGAAGAACATAACCCGTGTCATGCCAACAACTTTTTTTAGAATAAATGTGTTTAGTTCCGATGCAAAGACCTTATCAGTGACTCAATATTAACGCCAAAATATGCAATCTTTAATGACTTGACAACAGTATCGTAATTATATCCCTTCTTAGTTCGTTTTTATGCTGTACTGTTACTCCACAGTCTTTGGTTAGGGGAGGGTTGGGATCCCGCTTACATGTTCAACCCCAAAACATTCTGTATGTATGTGCCTGTCCCAAGTCAGGAGCCTGTATTCCAGTGGCTGTTGTTTGTTGATGTGTTACATATGTGTTTTTCTTCATGTTTCGTAGTATAATTAGGCCGTTTGTTTTCTCGTTTAAAATCTTTAGAATACAAAATGTATGTGAATTCGGGGCGATTTATAGCTGACTGTGCGGTTTGGGCTTTGCTCATTTTTGAAGGCCGTACGGTGACCTAAAGTTGTTAATGTCTGTGTCATTTTGGTCTTTTGTGGATAGTTGTCTCATTGGCAATCATACCACATCTTCTTTTTTATATACCACATCTTTTATATTGACACAAATAACAGTATCATAGATTCATACTTACAAGTGTTGTTAAATATGAAATCTTCGGAAGAACTTTATTGGTAATGAATCTAAACGTTACACCAATCAGAATCAGTAAAAATCCAAGGAATATCCTGTTCTCTATCAGATCACGACTTACCGCAAATATCGTCAAAGGAAGACAACTAATAAAAGTCTGAAATATAAAGCGGGATTTCTATAAAACCTTTATGTATGACTCTGCAATTAATTCGATCAAACGCAAATCCATGTGCATGTGCTATTTCATTAAACAGAATTATGCGCTTTGAATTTTGCTTTTTGTTAAAAACTGCACTCTGACGTATACCGAACTATTCGCATCTTTGTCTTTTTTCAAAGATCCATAGTTTTTGGCAAGCATATCACAACTCCATATGTTTTTAAAATAAAGACAGAAAACTTTCAAAATGTTCTTAATATAAAGGATTAAATACATGTACTCAATGGTTTAAATGTCATTCCATCGGAAAATTTAGACAGACTCCGGTACTCTATTTGCCGATGTGTGCCGAATAAAATATGTTGTTTTTTAAATTCTTTATTGATCTTTTGGATGTTCAAACTACAGTCATGCGCATACATACTTTGAAATATAGGCATGGAAGAAAATAGACCAGAATCGTATGAACTTTAAAATTAATCAGACTGGTGCTTTGTCTGAATATATACACACCTTCTGCTTCGTGTGCCTTAACTTGATAAAAACATTTAATTTCAACTGAATCACTGACAGTTACGAATAGGCATATCCTCCTGAATATGCGTGAACTATTTTCCACTGGACGCAAAAGTTTAAACACGCTACAATGTGTATATATACAGTACATTGTGTGTTGTAATTAAGTATAATTATTCTGCTTCTGTGTTCTAACTTATCTAAAAAAAGTATTTACAAATCTTTAAATAAACCTTTCTAGTAACTCACCATTACTAAGAGTATGTTCAATATGAAATAACCAAACTTTCTTCTAGCCAAAGTCTTCAGTTTTAACAATGGAAACGTTGCGGAAACAAAGTCTGAAATGTCTTTAGAAATTTCTTTAATTTCAGCTTCAACAAAATCTCTAAGTTCCCATTCATGGTCTCCAGTAAAACAGGTGACGGTTAGAGAACTGATCTCGTTTTCATCTTCCAATAAAACTACTTCATCTAAGGGATGTTCAGAGGTTACGGATACACTTAATTCCTTCAAATAAATGAATGAACAGATAATAATAAATATATACATGTAACTGTACATTTAGCATATTGGTTTCACAAGTTATGATCCTGTCCTAGACCAAATAATTATGACGTCTTGCAAGGCTTTTCAATTTTTTTTCAGGGACTTGCTTAGACTAGCTATGTCCGTAAAAGTACTTAAATAAACATTTAAGAGATGACTAGTATAGGCCCATGCAATTATTTGCCTGCTGTTTAAACCTAAAATTTATAACTATAAAGAATAAAATTGAGAAAGGAAATGGGGAATGTGTCAAAGCGACTACAACCCGACTATAGAGCAGACAACAGCCGAAGGCCACCAATGGGTCTTCAATGTAGCGAGAAACTTCCGCACCCGTAGGTGTCCTTCAGCTGGCCCCTTAAAAATATGTATACTAGTACAGTGAAAATGGACTTCGTATATACTAAACTCCGAATTATACACAAGAAACTTAAATTAAAAATCATACAAGACTAACAAAGGCCAGAGGCTCCTGACTTGGGACAGGCGCAAAATTGCCAATGTAGAAAGGTAAACGCATAACAATACATACATTAAAATTCAGCTCAAGAGAAGTCCGAGTTCGATGTCAGAAGATGTAACAAATGGAAATAAATAAAATAACAATAATACATAAATAACAACAGACTACTAGCAGTTAACTGACATGCCAGCTCCAGACCTCAATTAAACTGATTGAAAGATTATGTCTTTATCATATGAATATCAGGCACAATCCCTCCCGTAAGGGGTTTAGTATCATACTATCATAAAATATATAAAAAAACATAACCCGTGTCATGCCAACAACTGTTTTTTTTTTAAATAAATGTGTTTAGTTCCGATGCAAAGACCCTACAAGTGAATCAATATTAGAGCCAAAATATGCAATCTTTAATGACCTGACAACGGTATCGTAACTACATGCATATCCCTTCTTGATAAGTCTGTTTAAAGGATTTGTTAGCTTTTGAGGTGAATACTAACACAAGGCTGTTTTCTTGATATTACACAGTCATTATTTTTTATCATTCTACGTAGAAAAACTACTACAAGCCTTTCAGAAATAATGTTTGCTACATGTTGACCAAAATGTAGATGTGCACATTTTTGAAGTGCAATTCGTTCATCTGTACTGAAATGTGTCTTTGACTGAGCTGCAATTTTAATCACACTATAAGACTTACTTGGAAGTCAAAAGGGAAATCATGCAATTCTTGTCTTTCTTTAAATGTTCCTTTTATCCTCCGTTTTTCCACAATGTAAGCCTCGTTATTCTTATCAACCGTAACTTCCTTCCACACATTGTTTAAAACACTATTCTCTAAGTTCTGTACAACTAACTTCGGACTCCAGTACTCGCTAAAGTTGACTTTATCCTGCAAAGGTATAATGTAAAAGAAAAACTGGTGTATTAATTCAATAAACATAATATCTGCGCGTATATATATGAATAAAACCAAATACTGTTCTGCATGCCCTGTTACGTATATTCGTGCGTTCATAAAAGTGAGAGATGGCATGTCGGTCAAGTACATTTGAAGAAGGTCTGGTGATTAACGCTACTTCTAGCATCTTTGCTATGTCGTGGAGGTAAGCTTGAATTTGCGGAGGAGTTCGAAATACATGGACATAATTATTACCACCGTTATCCGAC